>KN838731.1:3260-59735 GCA_000827195.1 Laccaria amethystina LaAM-08-1
ATGATCGGGGCTCTCAGGGTTGTTGGGTGATTCCTACTAACTGCCCTGCTCAGGCTTTCTTACAGATGTTACCTGCAAACCTGACTCAGATATCGTGCAACAATTCCACTTGAAAGTGGAAAATATTGTTTTTCTCGGTCAGCAAAGCAATGTGACAGGAACGATTCCAAATTCTTTGGACAGTGCGTCTTTTTTTTTTTCCAAATGATTGTGCTACAAAGTTTTGACCATCTTCTCTTCAGCACCTCCAAGAACACCTCGTGCTCGAAAGAGACTGATAGACTACAAGCGCAGGGCGCCGGCCAGTCCCACAACTCCAACTCCAGTCCAAGGGCCACCTAAGAAACGTCGCCATCTTGAATCTGAAGGCTCTCACAGCACTGTGCCACCCCGGTTTAATTGACCCCTCTACCCTTAAACTTCCAACTACATAAATCTGTATCGTTAAGGCTATATTTTGCATCCAACCCAACTTATGCAGTCCGTTCATGTGCCAAATCGAGATCACCTTGCTCTGACCAACCTGTGATTTCAAATCTTTGACCAATGAGTAGCATACTAGCCCGTGCGTAGCACAGGTCACAGGCTCGTATAATATATGTATAATATAAAGCCTTTGTGTTGTAGCTGGTTGAGCACTAATGTTTGCTGCTACCATTGTATCCCTGAGGTCAAGAGTTCAATTCTTGTATGTTGTGCTTTTTTTTTCAATATTATATAATAACAACAATAGTGACAAACTGGTCCTTTGTTTCCTAGTGGACTCCTACTGGACTCCTTGTACTGGACTCCAGTATACTCATTCTGGTAGAATCCGCAATTCCTTGTGATTCCAGTAGGAATTTACTAGGACTCCGATACAAAATTTGTATGGTGATCAGCCAATATGAAATTTGTCAGAGTCCTAGCCCAGTCCAGTAGGAATAGGTGGGGGAGTGTAAAGAGCTCCAAAAATGGCATAGATGGCTGCCATGAAGCTCTTTAGCCACACTTGTGGATGTATTATACACTGGATGCAAGAAAGCTTTGGAAAACCCCAATATGTACATATAGATATCAGATACCATAAATTTATTTAATATCAGATACTATTTGAAATATTGTCAAGCTGGTGCTGAGGAACATTGATAACTGTCCTTTGCTTGGCTGCTTGCATTCAGGACTTAGATGATACAAATATGGAAGCAATGGGGTCTTGATTCTATTTTCTTGTGGGTGTTGTGGATTGCAAGGCAGTGTTACAAGGACCTGCAAAACAATAATTTTTTTGAGGGAATCATGGAATGTGGAATTGCAGAGAACATACCTTTGGTTGGCAACATTTGGAAACAAGGCTCTGGGTCTTCTGAGCCTTCCCACTGTTTATCCACAAAGCATTGTCCCCTAAATCATGCCATAATTGAGATAGAAACATGTCATTTGAAAGTGTCTTCTTGGATGGGGTTCAATGTAGCAAAAATGTCATATTATGTCATCATTTCCTAAATTAGAAATGTGCCTGATTATGTTGGCTGGTCAGTTCAGCCTTGAGCCCATTACAGTCCTTTGCATAATTTTGTGAAAATCAAAATGTTTCCAAAAACAGTCATGTGACATGTGCCTGAGCCAAACTAGGTGAAATAGATAATCAGCTCTAGGGTTGCGTGTAAAAGTCAGGGGTTTTTTACAATGTGTAATTTACATGTGTAATTTACAGTAATTTACCAATTTTTTACCAAGCCAGATATCATCGGTGTAAAAAATGTAAATAATTCTGATCAGAGGCCAATCTACATATAGCTACGGAATTTGGCTGCTTCATCCCATTGACAGTGAGAGGGCCAAGAGGAGGCAGGAGGAAAGGCCAACTAAGATAAATCAGACAATGAGGAGGACGTGGTTTTAAAGCTACAAGGTTCCTTTCCACCTCCGTCGAGTGCCATGCTATGTTGATCAGCTGCAGGACAACAACCCCTCGGATGAGTTTGGTGGGATCCTTCCAGACGGCCCAAATTCATGCGCGAAGAAATCCAAGGTAACTAAGATGGCAGCTGTTGCGATTGGCGAGAACAATGACGAGGATGCTGGTGGTATCTGCTGCCTGCCGAAAAAATGCATGTGACTATAGAAAAATTTATAATTTACACTGTAATTTACCTTATTTACCCTCACCAAAAATTGCCCTTGTAATTTACATAATTTTAAACCTTGCCGGAGTTTTATATGCAACGCTAATCAGCTCACCACTCTTGTCTTCCGTCATTGTGCCCCCAGCTCCTTGCATTCCTCAAACCTTCCTAAATTTGCCCACCATCCATCAACCAGCTGATCAATTCAACAATCCTTGAAATTACTAGCTCATGGGCCATCAGGGAAGGTGGGTCCAATGACCTCCTCATTGCAAAGGGTTTAGTGGGACATGCTGAGTGCTGTCAGATCTTGAGTATGATTCTTATCCAGCAATGTTCAGAGAAGGTTTGTGCACCAGGCTTTTTTCTCAATATAAAATGATGGGTACTTTGTCCCTATAATTGTGGATAATGTTGTAGACTGAGCCAATGGAGCACTTGGTGAGATCACATATCTCCTCCATGGTCATCTGATCTATGTAGTACCATTGAATGATGTGCTCCTTGAGGTCATCAGAGAGACAGGGAGGCATAGTTGAAACTAAGGTGAAATCAAAAATCAGACATGTCACGTGACTGTTTTTGGAAACATTTTGATTTTCACAGGACTGTAACAAAAAAAAATCGACCTATGTAGTTCCTTAATTTCTATCCCGACACCCCCTTGGGTAGGACTGTTTGAGATTCGAACCTTCCCTTGCGGGGGGACCTCTGCCAGTCTCAGACCCAGGCTGATTGAGTGGTGGCCTTGGCTTTTGATGTGCCTATCGGCGCACCCCAGGATAGCTGTGTGGCCTCTTTTGCGAGCTCGTCTGCCCTTTCGTTTCCCCGGATATTGCAGTGGCTTGGGCACCATGTGATCTCGATCGTGTGAGTTGTCTTCGTCCAGGTATTTTGTCATTTTTTTGTGGAACTTTGTTGCGTAGAGTTGGCCAGCTGGTCGTGGTTTTGGATCGAAGATGGCTGCTGCTGCTGCTAAGTTATCGAGGAAAAAAACGATTTGAGTGACTTCGGGTGCCTTGCGATGTATCTCCCTGCTCTGATGCTTTGGCGCCCATGATTAAACCCGCCATTTCCGCGTCGTAGACCTCTACTCTTCCCCCCATTCTCATTGAGACGGAATCTCAAAAGTTAAGTGACGGATACTGCTAACAGCGCCCACCACAAGGAGTCGTCAACGCCCACCACTGGCCCATCTCAAACGTCGAGCTTATCGGAGTGCTACTGCTTAGCCAGCGCTCGCACACCTGCCCAACTGCATGAAGGAAGGCAGTAGGCTTATTGCTGACTCGGAATGAGGGGTTCTTTCAAAGTTCAAAGGCAATTTAGGGTGTGTGGACGTGCACGTATAATTTTGCAAACCTCTTGCAAGTACCTTACCCCAGACTTGCTTACCCACCTCAGCCGAATCAGTGGAAGAAGGCTCTTTTGGCTGACCTGCCAAGTCGGAGGCACAGCAGAAATCGAGCGACAGAACTTGTTCGCTTCGTTCGTGACTTGTCCAACGTGTACAAGAGCCGCAGAACAAATGTTCGATCTTTTACTTCTATGAAGTACTTTGTGTACTTTCCGCTTTATCTTCGGAGACAGCCGGACTGAACCTTAGTTACGGTGAGGTAATACGATCACGCACAGATCTTTGTACGCAAAAATCCTACTTCGGTAGGTCTTCAGTCGGCCTTGATGGGCAATACCGCTGCTGCTAGCTGCGCCCACTGGGGTCCTTGTTGGGCGGTGCACCGGGGGCAGGGCTGCGTCCCCTCGCCTAAGGCTGATCCCCCTTACTACGCCTATCTCCTAGGGTCAAGCACATGCAGCGCACCGGCAGACAGGTGCCGTGCAGACTCCTTAGGATACATCCAAAAATAGGTAGTACATTAAGATCACATTGTAGTCTACAATGGACGGGTTAGGGCAGCGGTAACGCCCTCTGTTGAGCCCCTTCGCACGGGCGGAACCCAAAGTCCAAGCCCATCGGTTCGTACCTCACCGAGGGCAATATATTATATCCATCGTCTGGGCGCCCACCACAAGGACTGGTCAACGCCCACCGCGAGCTTATCGAAGCGCTATTGTTTAGCAAGCGCACGCACACCTGCCCAACTGCATTTAAAGCAAGGCGTTAGATCAATTTTCAGCTCAGCACCCACCATTACCACGTCCGTCAAAGAAATAGCACGCTCCGCAAATCCAGTACTCGTCGAAGCAACGAGCGAGACAGTGGTCTCCCAAATCTGGTTCAAGACAGATCCAATCGATCGAACTTTCTGTTATCGTGCCGCACAGTTACAGCTTGAGACCGACTCCTCTGACCAAGGCCATGAAACGGGAGTAAAGCCCGGAAGCTGGAGTTGGTTCGAGCTCGTGATTTTCGAAGACGCTCATACGGATAAGCCGCGCCTCAAAGATGGAAAAGAGCTGGTCTGGCGAAGCCATGGGAATCGAACTGATCCCTTGGACGTTAAAGTCTCCATGGCAAGACACTTTGGAGTTGTCTTTGATCGTCGCCATGATCTGCTCGATGCTCTCGAGGTGATTTTGCGGTTTGTGTTAGCAGACTTGATCTTGATCTGATATGTTCATAAAATCAATAGATCGGCAACGTCGTCGGAGTACGAGTCTGCGCCAGGTATCCTGGCTGGGTGAATAATGCTCGAGCTGGTCGATTAATTGCAAAGGTTCTGGACGAAGGTTACATATCCCGTTCATTTCACCATCTTTCCAAGTTGACTGTCGTTCACAGATCTGTTCACGCCAATGTCATGGACGTTGAGTTCTTCCCAGGATACGCCTGACGACATCCCGGATACTATTCAAGACGGCGTTTATACCTTGGTCCCAACTTCGGGCTGTAAGGTTGCATCGGAGACTCACGATCAGGCTCAAACCATTTGGTTTACAACCCCAGTCAGCATTCTCTTTCACGAGGTCTATCATCTTGCAACTCATGTGGAATTAGGTCCTAGATGAAGACGTTATTGCGAAGATTGAGGTCATTCAGCTCTTCACACAGGCGCATGGCAAGCAAGGAGTGGATACGACGGGTGTTTGGACCTGGTTCGATCTCGTCATTCTTGCAACGCCCGAAGCAACAGAACCAAATGTCAAAGATGGTCGGGCCTTAGTATGGCGTAGCCACGACATTACCAAAGATTCCAGCGAACTCTCAGAGCAAGAAGGAAAAATCTTTAGTCTGCGTCAGCCAGACCTTCTCAGCTTCCTCCAGGTGATTTTTGCGTACCATGATAGTCCACCGGGTATCTAATATCACTCATCTAGCCTGGAAACGTCATTGCTGTCCGTGCCTGCGCTCGATTCCCAGGCTGGGAGCTCCATGGACACTCCGCTCGTCTCGCGGTCCGAATCTCTAACAAAGGTCTGTTTGCAGTTATCTTTTGATTGATTGTTAAGTTTACATGGGATCAGGACCACACCGTGCACTTGCCAAGCCAACCGTCGACTGGAAGGGCATCGCACAGTCCAATCAGAAACTTCAGGCGAAGCTTAAGGAGTTTTTGGATGCTGCGACTCCAAAGGGTGTCGAGGCAGCTCACTCCGTTGAAACGACTCTCCTGGCACAAGAGTTGCGTTCAGATTGGCAGTATGGAGCTGGCGGAAAACCACTCCGACTCCTTTCCCTTGGTACGCCGAGTTTCGTTGTTGTGCACCATCTTGCTCACTTTCTTTGTCTAGATGGAGGTGGTGTCCGAGGCATATCTTCTCTTTACGTTCTCAAGGCTGTGATGAGCAAGATCACTGGTGACCCCAATGCGAAGCCATGCGACTACTTCGACATGATGGCGGGAACTAGCACTGGAGGGTACGATCTTTTCCTTACTTTTACTCCCCACTTGCAAAACTCACTCCGTCTCTGATGCAGGCTTATTGCACTGATGCTTGGTCGTTTGCGAATGTCGATAGACGAATGTATTGAAGCCTACAACGATCTGGCCTCCAAGATCTTCTCCGCTGGTCTTCTAAACAAGATCGAGAATGGTGCAGATACTGGTGCACGGTTCTCCGCAGAGGTCCTCGAACAAGCCATCAAGGACGTCATCAAGAAGTACTCTGGCAGCGAGGATACACCTATGCTTGACCCCGTCGATGGGTGTAAAGTGTATGCTGTCACTCTTGTGGTGCATTCGTTCGTTAATCGTTCTTTGCTAGGTTTGTCCTCGCTTGCCGTGCTGACGACCTTAGCAACCGTGTTGCAACCCATCTGCGTACGTATACCAATGGCAATGTCGAGAAATCTTGGGCCGATTACAAGATTTGGGAAGCTAGCAGGGCAACATCTGCAGCCCCCACGTATTTCCCGCGCATGAAGCTCGGTGATTATGAGTATGTGGACGGCGGCATGGGCTTCAATAATCCCGTCCTTTTGTGAGGCTATCTTTTTTATTTGTGCATATTCCAGAATCCCTAAACATGCATTGCAGACTCATGGGCGAAGCCCATCTCTATTACGGATTTGCACGACCCTTTGGCTGTTTAGTGACCATCGGTACCGGAATGGAGCCCAACGTCGCCCTTTCACCTCAAGGCGCCGAGTTAGCCTCCAACGTCGTAGGAACAGCTGTCCTCTTGCAGCGCATGGTACAACTAACCACCAACGCCGAGCGGGCAAACCAAATGGCGGTACCACTGAACGCAGTGGGGACGTACTACCGCTTCAACGTCGGCAAGAAGATTCAGGAGAAGCGGTGGGTGGAGAAAGTCGAGCCTGGTTTGTTCTCCAAGTGGTTTAAGGGTGAGAAGCCTGAGGAGATTGAGCATTTTACGCCGGAGAATTGGGCCAAAGTTACGATTGACTTGGACGATTATCAGCATATGCCTGATTTTGTTAGGCTGACGCAGGAGTATTTGAAGACGGAGGAGGTGGCGACGGAGGTGACGGTGTGTGCGGGGAAGTTGCCTCCCAAGCGGGCAGTGCGTGAATGAACTTTGGACTGGAATGTAATCTGTCACTTTTGTCATGTTGGATGTATATTATATGGATTGGATTGGCAGTTTGTACGATCTTGGTGTATTGAACATGAAATGTAAACATTCTGATTTCGTTTTGAGTTTACAATTACCAATGATCTTACAATTATCAGGTAACTAGACCATCTACATGAATCTATTTCTATATCGTACACACCTCCTCTAGGTAAGTTCTCTTAATCGCGTCGTCCTCTCACTCTTTCCCAACCAGTCCTAACTGCTCCACCCGTCCATTCACAAAAACCGCCGGGCCCCTAGGCATCTCCCCACCAACCGCCTTCCTCGCATCCTCATCCAAGCTCGGCTCATCCTCGAACGTCCACTCCAGCTCGCCTCCATATGCTTTAGGGAGATCCTGCACGTCTATGAGGGTATGTAGCGTTGGACCTGGGTCCCGGCCGAGAACGTATATCTTGTTTCGGGTGCCTTCGTCGAACCACCCCTGCGTTGTGCCGTTCATCAAGGGAGGGAGGGAGGGAGAGAGAGACGTTTCACCTTGATCCATCCCCAAATGGTAGGAAAGTACGAAGGGGAGTTGACGACGACGACCATTCCGAGGGTTTCTGGGTAATTTGCCGTTGCGAGGCGAGAGGCTTCTTGGAGGTGATGTCGGAGTTTCCAGAGGGATGAGAAGGAGATGGTGGAGAGGTCGATTATGGAATTTGTGCTTGATATGGGTGTGGGTGGGCTTGTGGGGGAGGGAGAGGAGGGGTGAGGGAGGGAAGAGCAGAGGGGGAATGTGAAGAGGGTCATATATTCGTAGAGTGATATTCTGTGTTGTAATTAGCTAGAGAGTGTGTGGGAGGGGAATGGGGGAAGGGACGTTACATCCGCTGATACCGTCTCTGTGCGGGTACGGCGTCCAATTCCTTCTGCACCAACTCAAGCGAGGCGAGGCGGTATACGTATAGCGGTAATCCATGCTACCCACCCACCCAGCCAATTCCGTAAGCACACGTCGTCGAAGCAAAAAAGGGGAAACAAACGCACCTTATCCCTCCTCCCCGTCCACCTCGGATAATACCTCTTCGCCTCCTCAAACTCATCAACGTCAAAAGTGGGGTATAGTCTATCGACATCATGGTCTTTCCTCCATTGTTGGGTAGCTGCGAATTGGGTTTGGGCGTGGGTGGGTGAGAAGCCTCGGGCGCGGAGGAACCTCCTGCAGGCAGAAGGTCAGCTCTGAAGGGGTCGGAGGAAAAGGACGTACAATAGTGTAGCATCTTCACACGACGCAGGGGTACCGTCGCTAGAGGCGGGGGTATATAGTCCGGCGCGGGTGAGGTTCTCGCGGAAGGTTTCTAGGGAGGCTTGTTGGGGTTGTGTGAGGTGCCCGAGGTGGCCTGCGAATCCGTCGTGGACTGGTCCTGGTGAGGGGGAGACTTCGACCATTGTAGAACGTTCGCGGTCAGCCTAAGGGGTGAGGCTGGTGGAGATAGAAAGGAGGTAGAGAAAGGAGGGAGAATGTGCGGCTATGAAGACGTCGATCGGCATGACTTCGGCTCAATTTGAATGTCATGGTGGGGGCTGTTGAAGAGCTGAAGAAAGATTTCAATGGACGAGATCTCAAAAGTGCATGTAAGAATTTATGTAGAAGATGGTGTCAGGGTCAGGAACAGCCAAGATAGTCGTCAAAGTCACTGGTCGCAACGATGGAGGCGACTCCGAGATACCGTTTTGAACAGAGGCGCAAGCACGTCCATCTCGTTCACTTGCAACTAGAATAAAAAGCGGGTATACGATTTTCAATGACAACTCCGACACAACTGCCTCAAAAAAGTTCCTGTCCCAACCATAGCACCCCACTGACGATAGCTACGATCTTTGCTGATTTTGTCTTTGATAACGCTCCAGAGGACTTGGTAGACGAAGATCCTGTAGCCGTTTCGGAAAATGAAGCCGAGGTGGAGGATGCGACTGATCCTGGGGACGTGGAAGTCGAAGGTCCTCCTGAGGACGCGGAGGACGAATGCCCCACGGATGCGGAAGATGAAGTCGCACCTGCCGCTTCGTCAGTCCTACGAAAAAAAACCCCCCAATCAGCAACCCAACAAACGAACAATCCAAAGAGAGGGACCTACGTATAAATGACATAGTCGAACAACAACAACGCCGCCGTCGTTCCCCCCGTCGTCATCACAAGCGTATGCTCACCATTCGACAATCCCGTCTTGCTGAACACGGAGTGGTTGTACGTGTACGTACTCGACGCGTCCGGTGTGAAATCGTATGCCCCAATGAGGGCATTGTCGAGCGTGAAGTTTAAATGGGTTTGGGTTGTCGTGGTGGTAGTGAGGACGGGTGAGGTTATGAAGAATGCGTAGACTGCGCTTCCTATCCAGAAAAGTGAGTAAGAAGATAATTGACGGCGGAAGGCAACGAAAGGACACACCATTAAAAGTAACGCTCACCGATTTAGGCGTGCTATCAGGATAAAAAGTGGAATCATGCCATGTCCCATCGAACGCCTTGCTAACGTCCGGTTTGATGGCACAATCTGAGCAATTGGCGCCTTGCTGCCAGTCACCTATGGGGGAGTAAACGGGGAAGGTACTGGTGATGGGGTCCCCGTATTCGTCGTCTATTGTGCGGTTGACGAGGACGGCAGAGGAGAGGGTGAGGAGGGTGAGAAGAAGGAAGGTGGATCGGAGGATCGCAGTAGGCATTGTTAGCGAGTTGGATGGAGAGCAGTGAGGACCGCCTTTTATGAGACGTTTCCATCATACAGGGCGGTCATCGATCATCGCTGTCTTGAAGGAAGCTGTTCGCAATGATTAATGATTGAAGCGGGTCTTTTGAGCGGTTACACGGAGAGATGAGAGTAGTGATGATCTATTTTTAACGCAGTCCTTCACTCTGATGTTACCGGAGACGCTTGTCTGTCTACTCACCTCTTCCATCGTCTTCGCACAGACAACACAGCAGTTGTCTCTCAACGCCGTCGCTTCCTTCAACACACTAACCCTCCCAAACCCGCCTTCGTTTTCAATACCCTCGAATGACAACAAACTCACGGTATCAGTCGCACTATGCACAGACTCAAATACCGCTCCGCGATTCTTCCTCTCTAACGCTAGCACTACTAAAAATCCGGGCTCGAGTGGGGGTGAGGGTGTAATTGAGATAGCGTTGCAGAACGGACGTGGGAACTGGACGGGGCTTTTCGAGAATGGTGTATTGGCGGTGGAGAGTAATGGTGCCCAAGTCTCTTTTGACGTTGGTGTTTCTGATAGTGGTCTGTCTTCCCCCCCTGATGCTCTCTGGGTATTCTAACTATGAATAGGTCCAATACACGAGGTGTTGAATGACCTTCCTTTCTTCGGGGACACCACATCCAACCAAGCTCTCCTCTTCTCTCCCCCCTTTGCTAAACCCTTCGTCCAAGTACCCACATACCCAAACTACACACTCCCCATAGCTTCCTTGGCATTCACAGACACACCTCCATCCTCACCGCCCAACTACACCCTTGTCCTTTCCCCTACCTCATCTTCCTCTCTTACATCAGGCCCCCAAACGGGATGTTTCCTCTCTTCCCAAAATATTACAGGCACAATCGCAAATCAATCGTTATGGCTCCGAGACGAAGAAGGCTGGCGAGTCCAGTGGCTCCTGGAGGGGTTGTCGCCTAGTACGAATTATACCGCCTACGCCATACAAGACGGCACCAAAGTTGCTGGTCCCATCTATTTCGCAACTAAATCACGTACGTTCCCGCTTTCCACCCCCCCTCTCCACCCCGCTCACCCTCATCCACCGCTAGCATCCTTCCCCTGCCCCCTCGTCGCATTCCTCCCATTCTGCCCCGCCGTATCACACGCCGTTCCCCTCCCCGCACCTCCCTCAGGCACCATCTACGACAGCACAAACCTCCCCCAAACAAACCTAACCTCCGCCCTCCTAACCTACCTCACAAACTTCACCGTAACCCTAACCACATTCGCCTGCGGGCGAGACCACTACTCCCCGCTCGTCGAATGCTCAGACTGTCAAAGAGAGTACAGGAAATGGCTGTGCGCCGTGTCGTTCTCGCGGTGCGGCGAGCCGAGCTTG
Organism: Laccaria amethystina LaAM-08-1; assembly: GCA_000827195.1. NCBI lineage: Eukaryota > Fungi > Basidiomycota > Agaricomycetes > Agaricales > Hydnangiaceae > Laccaria > Laccaria amethystina. Next base: position 14,408 of record KN838731.1, read on the forward strand.
GGGAGCCCGAGCGCGTTTACCGCGTTTCCTGCTACGCCTACGCAGACGGGTCTCAGCGCTTTGAAATCGCTCATGCCCCCCATCCCTGGCATAGGTGGTGGTCCAAGTCAAAAGCAAAAACAACAACAACAGGTAGTGCTATCCGCCCTCCTCCCACAAACGACGCCACGCAACCCGTCCCTCCCAGAAATGGACTACACCCTCCTCCTGCCGTGCCTCGAAACGTGCACGGCTGTTGATAGGGCGTGTCCCCCGTTCCTGCTGTTCCAGTGCCCGACGAGGAAGTTTAATGCGGCGGCTAGTTATGGTGTTGGGTATGTTGATGGCGCGGATGGGGATGAGGGGGAGGGCGTGGCGGGCGTGGCGCAGGATCGGTGGGGGAATGTTTGGTGTCATTTGGGGTAGACTTGTGATGGTTGGTTTGAGATTTAGATGTTAGTTATGGATGGATGTTTTGAGAGGAATTCTCAACGATTGTTATTACACCTTTTATTTTAGACTATGTAGGTAATCAAAAATCGACGAAAGAGTCACTCATGGGCTAGCAGCTCAAAGGCGAATAATCATCTTCAACTCAAAATTTGTGTTTCCAACTTCAACAGGAGTTGGCTGAATGATAGCAAAAATAGTAGGAAGAGATGGGCTTGTCAAGAACCACCTCCATCCAACTTCCAAGTTCGAACCGCAATCTTATCCGTCATTGTCACCGCTAGTCAAGTTGGTCAAGTGCTGTTGAGGGGACTCGGATACTAACGTCGGGTTCAAGCTAAACGCCAAATCAGTTTCAAGTTTGCATGATTCGAATTTCGAGGTGCACGCTGAGAAATTTAAGCATGGGCTTTTTGCCGGTGCGAGCGTCGGTTAGAATCGATCGATGGCTGAAAGCTCTCTCAACTTTTGCTGAACTTGGTGGAATGTGCGAAGTAGAGGGTAAATACTAACAAACATGTCATCACACGTCTCAATAAAAACTACTTAAAGTCCACAACCCTTGGAGTATCGGAATTCAGGCCTTCAGGAATCAGGACATCAAAATCTTCAAATGGGTGACGCCGGGGAACATTGCGGGTTGATCTTTGAGTCAGTTCTCTCTACCTTGGAGATTGATGCGTGCATTCGGCAGGCGAGCTGACGCGTCTTCAGCTTCAAGCTCGGAAGTCCATCCGTGCAAATTTTAGGCGATGAGCATTTATCAGCCAATTTAGAGGCATACACGCTTGGACTTATTTCTGCACCGAGTGGTGTAGGGTAAGAGCACTTGTTCATGGTTAATACGAAAATCGACACAGTCCTCAAGTTTGAAGTTTCAACATGTCACTCCTAGCTCTCAGCCGTATTTTAACATCAAGACTTCACGGCCGCGCCGCGTCATCATCCAACTTGATACATATCCCGCCACTCTCAACCATCATTTCGGATTCATCTCGGTGGGTTCTATCTTTCGGTTCCGTCCACAACGTCATAGATTTATCATCCACTCTTCCAAGGGCTATTTAAGTCGGTCGACGATGTATCATTGTCGACAAGTTTTCGATGTCTTCTCTCTTTGCACCTCTACCACCACCACCAACAGCTCTTGGTCGATACCGACTCTTGTCCCCGAATGCCTCGGTGCACGTTTCTCCGCTTCAGCTCGGCGCCATGAGCATCGGAAACAAATGGCAAGAATATGGCATGGGCTCCATGGACAAGGAAGCAAGTTTCAAGCTTTTGGACGCTTACTTTGACGGTGGGGGCAATTTCATTGATACGGCGAATGGCTAGTGAGTATTTCGTGCGATTTAAAATGATAGGTCTGAATAACCGCAGTTAAATTAAAGCCAGGAGGAAACATCAGAGCAGTTCATCGGCGAATGGGCTGAAGGTCGTGGAATTAGAGACCAACTCTTCATTGCAACCAAGGTAGATATGTTCAAAGCCGGATCTGGCAAGAAAATAACACAACATTTTATATTATTTAGTACAGCACCAACTTCAAGCGCGCCGACACTTCCGTGCAGCAAAAGATCCTTCATGCCGGAAACAGCACAAAGTCACTGCATGTTTCCGTGACAGCATCGCTCAAGAAACTGCGTACGACCTATATCGACCTCTTATACCTCCACTGGTGGGACTGGGACACGAGCGTCGAGGAGGTCATGCGCTCTTTGCACGTCCTTGTTCAGCAAGGCAAAGTCCTCTACCTCGTAAGCTTTAACTCATATTTCAACAACCACTTTTTAACGACTGTTGGGAAATTCACAGGGTGTATCCGACACGCCAGCATGGATCGTCTCAAAAGCCAACCAATACGCGCGAGACCACGCATTGACTCCATTCGTCATCTACCAAGGTGCATGGAGCATCCTGGACCGCTCCTTCGAGCGCGATATAATCCCCATGGCTAGATCTGAAGGTACCCACAATGTCAATTAAATCTACCTCACCATCCTAATGTTTGAAAATCAGGTCTGGCACTAGCCCCTTGGAACGTCCTCGCGGCCGGTAAAATCCGCACCGACGAGGAAGAAGAGAAACGACGTCAGACGGGTGAGAAAGGGCGCACGGTATTCGGTCCTAACTGGGAACGCAACGACAAAGAGAAGAGGATCTGCAAAGCCTTGGAGCAGGTCGCTTCCGAGGTTGGAGCTAAAAGCATCACGTCTGGTGTGTATCTACCTCCTCATGTTTTACAAAAAAAGCTGATCACAAATCTAGTTGCTATCGCATACGTCATGCATAAAACCCCTTATGTCTTCCCTATCATTGGTGGCCGGAAAGTTGAGCATCTTTCGGCAAACCTCGAAGCTCTCGATATTTCTCTGAGCGATGAACAAATCAAGTTCTTGGAGGCGGTGGAGCCGTTTGACTTAGGATTCCCTGGTTGGATGATTGTACGTGCTATTTCAATGACGGGGAAATAATCCATTCATCTCAACTTTAAAATGAAATAGGGAGACGGTCGAGAACACAAACTGTTGAATTCAGCGGGCCACATTGACAAGCAGCCCCTCGTACAAGCTATTAAACCTCAAGCGAAGTAGAGTCGCAGCAAGGCCAATAAATTGTATAGAACCCCTTCAGGTTGCCACACGCAGGACTTTTGTTTACGAGCCATAGATTCAGTGCACTGTTTGACGGTATGGGTAGATAGGTTGCGCTTTCCAGAATCTCGTGAATACGAAACTCTCAACCCTACGCGAAAAAGATTGTGAGCGCGAATTTCCATCCAAACATTGGGGAACTCTATGGAAAAGGTGACAGATTCCTCCAGCCAGTGGATCAAGAGCGGTAGCAGACCTAACATTCCCTCCGAAATACTTGACGCCTTTTTTTAAGTATGGTGTCCTTCGAAAGCTTTAAAAAATAGCTTTCACAATTTGTGAAGCTGTTCATTAAATAAGTAATGTCTGGTTTGTCTGAGATCTTTATACGGTTTTAGATAATTGTGTTCGTTACTATACAAAAGTCTGCGACAACCAGGTCAGATTCCAAGTAGACTCAGCGAAAATGGATGGCGAGCGAAGAAATGTAAGACTTCAAGGTAAAGGCCGCACGTTATTTGGCCCTATTTGGGAGCGCAACGATAGAGAGAAAGGGTATGAAAGTTTTGGAAAAGGTTGCTGCAGAGGTGGGAGCTAAGGGCGTCACGTCTGGTATGTATTGTCCTCTCCCTTTCATTCTCCCCAGATGACAGAAATGCTGATTGAAAAAATTCAAATAGTCGCTATTGCACATGTTATGCAAAACAACTACCTACTATCTGTTCCCGATCATCGGCGGTGGGAAGGTCGAACATCTTCTAGCGAACGTTGAAGCGCTCAGTATTTCTTTGAGCGAGGAACAGATCAAGAATTTGGAGGCGGTCGATCCTGGGTTCCCTGGGTGGATGATTGTACCTTTTCTGCTTGTATCACACCAGCGAAATGGAGTGCTTATCGACTTGACTCGGAAACATTTAAACAGGGGGACGGCCGTGAACATACTTGGATAATGACTGAGTCTGCGGCTCACATCGACAAGCAGCCACACGTCCTGGCGGTTAGACCTCAGGTAGAAGTTGAGTGGTGAAGAGATCGAGGGCTTGGTATGTTCACTTGTTGCACATAAATCCCTAGAATTGAAAGAAAAAGGGAGTGTGAAGGGGTTGTGTTGGGCGATTTGAGAGCAACTGGGGGAATGACAAAGAGCAGGCATGACAGGAGAGCCAACATCGGATACAAAAATCAGGACATTCCATTGGAGACTCGAAAGGTCGACGAATGGTAATAAGAAATAAAATCCCGACACAGCATTTCAGTTCAGCTTGAGGTAGATATGTTCACCTATGCAACCACCAGTGAGAATTAAATATAATTGCCAGTTGGGTTTTTATGAGCACTCCCCGCTTCAATTCATTGTTGTCGTCTCACCATTCCTTTCATGGGTATCCTCGTCCGAGACTGCAGCATTAAGCTGATTGGTAGAGCATTCCTAATCGTGCCCTTGTTCCTTGAGGTAAACAATAGCGAGCATAAAGTAAGACGGTATGTTCTAGGCGAGAGACCGTCGTCTCCGAAAATCTGGAATGCTGGATGATGGTAGAAAATCAATCAGTACGGGGTCTTCGTTCTCTACACGAGCCAGAAACGTTTTGCAATCGTGTCGTTTTCGGTCGTGACCTGCGTCGTCGGAATATAGCGCAACTAAAAATGGAACAATGGCCAGGGCTTGGGGGAACCAGCTTTTCGGGTGCGTCAGCTCTGCTGACCAGCAAAAATCAGCACAAGGCGTAGATCCTGATTGTGTTCCAGGCTCGATCTGTCCTTGTGGAGTTAGGCAGGTGTTAAAAAACCCCGATTCAGTCAATGAGAGCCTCGTGTTAGGGTCAAAATACCAAGCTAGGAAGGAGGCAGCCTCAGGCCATCGGGTGAAAGGAATGACTCGAATTTTTTGGGTCTACTCGGGGAAAATACTGGAAAATAACATCAAAACGTTTTGATCAGAATGAGAGATGGGAAGCACCAGGGTGAAAGGCAGGGACAATGTCCTGGTCAAATTCAAGGATTATCGATCTAATCACTGGTCGACGGGACCTACATATCGGCGCATCAGTGCCTCATGAAGCACAAAAATTTCCATACCCAGTCACGAAGCAACGACTGTAAGTGTTTAACACGGCGAGTGCCAGTGCCCTTGGGATTTCATTGAGGTTCAACCGTGAAAGACGATCATCATCTTCTGAAAAATTACAGGGAGATGCTGGTCAAGGTACGTTGGGTCAAAAATACTAGAACCAGCTAGAGGCATGAGCTCGGGGTGCATTGGTGACCGCTGGTGACTGGTATGGTTGTTGTTTAGAGCTTTCATCCAGGGTGTACCAACAACGACACACTCCCCAAATCGGGACAGCGACACATTGCGTGAGTAAGCGACACATCGGGTAAATAAACGACACACTCGTGCGTAGTGTGTCGCCAATTTATGTGTAGTGTGCCGACAATTTATGTATAGTGTGTCGATAATTATTTATGTGCAACACACCCGGCCCGGGATGTGGACCTCCCCCTGGACTTCATTCAAAATTATTATCTAAGTCGAAAAAGGAGGGAGTAAATATAACTTATTAATTAAAAGAGTATTTATGTACTTTTTTTTCGAAATCTTTCTGTACTAATGTGACTGACAGTGAAAATTTTATAGATAAGTTATAGTACAGGAGGGGATGCTGTAAATATATATTAATATGTGAGAGGGGTGGTGTTGGGGGACATAGCCACTCCTCCTCGAGAATGACCCCTCAATGCTACCAGAATGCGACACAATAGATGTGTCCAACGAGCTCTCACCTGCGACATTGTGTCGAAGATGAGCCCCATCCCCTTTTGGGGAGTGTGTCGCTCTTGGTATATCCTCCTTTCATCTGGTCTTGATCAAGATGTTTTTCCGTGTGAACTTCTGGGCCCCTGACCGGACCCTGAGCTGTAGCAACCAAGTTGTGCCATCACTTTGCAAGCAACTTCCTTGCAACGTTGAAGGTCATTGTTGCCACCCGGCCACTGCTGAACCACTGTTTTCTCCTTTGGGTCCATCGTTCCCTCCGCTCGGCCTCTGTTTTCTCTGGTCCTTAAAGGTTAGTAACCCCCATCCGAAACAGTACCATTTTCCTTCTAATGCATAGCACCAAAGATTTTGACGAGGCACCATATCGCATTACAGAAGAGGCTGCCTCCACAGCAGCGGATACTACGCCATCTACTAGAGCTATGGCCACTTCAACGCCAGACGATGCCAAAGACCGAGTAGACCTGGCTACGACGGACCTCACTGGGGCACGATGTCTCATTACAAACGTCGACTGCCCTCTGATGGTTGACTATGCCCACGTCTTGGCACGCGCTAAAGAGAAGGAGGTTGAGGTGAGTTAGATGATGTTTTTTTTTTTTCGCACACAGGCTGCTGACGAATTGAAAGATGGACAAGCTTGAGTACGCTTGGGGTGTAAAATACAGAACCCAGAGTATCGATACGCGTCAGAACATATTTCGTCGTACGTTTTCTTCTACGTAATTATGCGCCCTTTCTGAAAGTTACCATTTCTAGTGAGCGCCAAATTTCATCGTCTGTTCGACGCGAACAAGTGGCTCCTACTGCCCGACACTAGTATCATAGACCAATATTTTAATGCAAGACATTCAAGGAAAATTCCTGACATTCAGGTGAGTTAGTTTTTACTCCCCAAGCAGCCGACCTTACGTGTTTGTTCCCGTTAGGAAAAGGCATTCAGTTACACACTAATCGCTCATCTGGATATGAAATATGTTCCCATTCATCGAAGTGAGGGAGCTTCTGGTTACCGGAAATTTATTTACCCGTTTGAGGAATTTCCTCCCATCGTCTCTCATGTTCATCCCCGTTTCGTAATCTGCGATGCTGCAGATAAACTCAGGGATTTCGCAGATATCCTTGCCTTTGGCAAAGGACGATCGGGAGCTTTGCCCAAGATGCTGGCCAAAGTCGGAAATATCTACAAAGCTTGGCGGACTGCCAAACCCGGACCTGAATTCTACGAGGGGGTTGAGCCTGAAGCTCAATCAGAGCGCGTTAGCCTCAATCGAGAAGCCAAGGGGGGTGTCTCGTACGCCAAATTTTTCGTTTCAACCACACCTCCGCCCTCGCGTTCTCGTGATCATCCATCTCGCTCTGAGGGTAAGATTCCAAAGGATACTCCAGGCAAACGAGTGCTCGATGATAGCTCCATCCCTACTGAAGCAAAGGTCAGAGTTGATAAGGTTGCCCTAAAGCGTTGTCTCCTTGAGAATACCGATGAGTCCAACCCCCTGGACTACGCCCATCTTCTGCCTAGGAGTTCCATTGATGGCATTGTGAGTCTGCCTAACTTAATTATTTTGAGCCTTTAATGACATCTTCCAGTTAACATCATTGGAATATTCGTGGCGAATGGATCATGCCAGTTTAAATGTTGACACTCGCTGGAATGTTTTCCGCCGTAAGTCATTCCTTTGCAGCCACCACTGTTTTTAACATTCCCTAGTCAACCCATCTCTCCATCGTATGTTTGATCCCGAGGCATGGCTTCTCCTTCCAGGAAAAGATACCATCAATAGGTATCATGAAGTGAAGGATGAACCCCAAGATTTTCCATCCCTTGAAGTATGTTGTCTCTTGCTTACTCCTTCTGTTCTTGTTGTAGCTGATAATAATGGTTAGAAAGAATGTTCAACGTACACCTATACTCTAATTGCGATGCACGACATGACAAACGTCCCTATTCATGTGCAGCGCAATAAACCGTCAGCACCAGAAGATGGGGGAACCGTGAACGACGTCATTGGCAATAAGGAATCTCCCAGCGACAACATTGACTTCAATTTGGAAGATGCATTCACTGCCCACGCTTTTCCTTTCCACCAGTTTCCTGAGATCCGTTCCCACGTACATCCTCGCTTTGTCATATGCAATGCTGGCGCCAAATTGGCCGAAGGTTTCAGTATTTATGATTTCTCTGAGGGCCGAGAATACTTGGAAGAAGACCTGAACAAAATTTCTGAGATCTATAAAACCTGGACAAAGCCACGTCTTCCTAGTGACTTCCCTGCCCAAAAGACTTTGCGTCGGAACAAGCCAGCGGGTGACTTTCCAGATGACCAGACAGAATGTGGACGTCTGGCTCTGCCTCCTACTCAACTGAAACGAATCTTTCCCCCTCTCGATGGGGACGGTTTCCCAAAGCCGACAAAGCGTGCCAAATCGGGAGGCGGCAACGACTCTGCATGGCTCGACGATGCGACCCTTGGTGAGTTAGACCAAGATTCGTCCCCGAAAAAAGCTTGGAAGGACAAGATGGCCTGGATTCAATCCTGGGTGGGACAAGTCCCGCTGGATCCGACAGTGGAGGTTCCGATGGATATTGACCTGGCGGACAAGTTAACTCATCATACCCCTGACCAATACCCCTTGGGTTCGGAAGATATGGACTCCCTGTTATCGGCATAAGGAGACCAGCCAAGTCTGTCGTTTCCAGTCATTATATTTCATGTTTTGGGCATCTTTGTGACGGTGTATCTGGAATTGTAAACTAGCTTTTGTATTTCATCGAATTCAAATATGAAGGCAGTGTATCAGCCCCAGCAAACCGAGTGCTGAGTACCATGCACGTCGAACTCCTTTCCATGATCTTCCAGCTAGTGGTTCGAGAAACTGCCCGCCCACTCTAAAGCTCTACATCGGCGAGGTCGTTCGTTATTACTATACAAAATTTTGTGACAACTGAGTCGCCAGAGTTATCAAGCCAATATGTCAGTGATGAACGGATTGGAACCAGACTCAGTGAAAATGAATCGCGAGCGAAGAAATGCAAGATTTCAAGATAGTCTTTCCAAATACTCTGGCGGAGGCTGATCCGACATGCCCTGCGCCCACTGACTCCGCAACGCCACTTCCAACCTCCCAATTTCCGCTCTAAGATGCTCAGCTGTCGTTCTCCAATCCTCTTCCTCACCATTACCAGACTGCTGCGTCCGAATTTGTTGTTCCACTGCTTCCATCCTCCTATTAATATCGCCCTGTCTAGCCTCGGCGATGGCTTTGGTGCTGTGTGAAAGAGCGGTGTGGGAAGGGCTTGTCGGGGGGTTGGAGGAGGGGGCTGGGAAAATGGTTGAATATTGGCTTGGCCTGCTGGACTTTGAATTCGAGTATGTGGTGGGTTGTACGTCAGAGTCGTCCACGGCGTAGGGGATGACTAGGTCCGCTGGAGGTTGGCCTTCCTCTCGATATTCCTGTGTGGGTGGGTCTACTACAGAGAGGCGTTTCGCCGTCTTCCTTCTGTACAAGAAGGTGAGCACAGCGAGAGCAGCGAGGAGGGCTACACCCCCGACTACGCCGCCAACGATGGCTCCGATATTTGGTGACTTTGTCTTTGACGATCCTCCAGAAGACTGGGAAGACGTTGTCGTATTGTCCGTGTCAACTCTAGCATTCAAAAAAAGAAGTTCCAGTACGCCTTAAACACTGAAAAGATGAACGCCTACGTGTAAATCACATAATCGAATAACAGCAACCCCTGCTGAGAACCTCCAGTCGACATCACCAACGTATGTTGGCTGGTCGATAGATTTGTTTTGCTGAAGACGGAGTGGTTGTAGGTATATGTATCGGATCCATAGGGAACGAAATTGAACGACCCGCTGAGGTCATTGTCAAGCGTGAAATTTAGGTATGTTGCTGTCGTCACGGTCGCATTCAGGACGGGCGGGGTTATGAAGAAGGCGTATACCGCATTCCCTACGTAAGACCAATATAAGACAGATCGAGTCCTTAGAAAAATACAGCGTACCGCTAAACGTCACCGTCACTGTCCGCGGCGCATCACCGGGGTAATAGGTCGAGTCGTGCCATGTACCGTCAAAAGCCTTGGTAACATCTGGCCGTACAGAACAGTCCGAGCAGTTGGCGCCGGGTCGCCAGTCCTCCGCGGGAGAGTAAGTAGGGTATGTACCAGTGATGGAGTCGCCGAACTGATCGTCAATTGTGCGATTGACCAGGATGGCAGAGGCGGTGTGGTGGTTGCAGTTGATGAGGGATATGATAAGTGCTACCAGGCTGCGTCGAAGGACTCTGGCGGCCTGCACCATGGCTGATTAACGGTTGATGTCCGTTCTATTGACCTTTAATAAAGAGGCTTGAAGCGCTGGAGGGAGAGAAGGAGTTCCCATCGTCAGAAAATTGCGGTTGGGCGGTTTGATGATACCAAAAGTTACTGATGAAGTCTATTTATAGACATTCGGGCCGCCTCCCAATCACTTTTCTTGCTTCCGTCCTACATCCGAGAAACGCAACATCACATCTCTGAAGCGCTGCTCCCTGTGCACTCGACATTTGGTTTATAAACGTAGTACCAGTCAGCCTTTGCAGCGGCGTTTGAATAGCGCGGACCTCACTATTGGAGCCATTAAAAGGCAATTTGCTGTCCGAGAACGTGCTATTCAAAGTTCCATGCAGTTTTTTATAGCAGTTGACACCTTGGACAAGAGGAATTCATTCGACACAAACCAGATCACCTCATGGCGGCTGATGATCAAGATTACCAATCCTCTGAAAAGAGCTATCTTATAGCCTGGACAAAGAGGCGCAGTCTTCGCGTCTTCCGTAAAACAAAAATTTCGCACCAGAACACGCCCAGGGGCGATTCCCCAGATGACAAGACAGAGCCTACACTAGTACCTCCCAAAGCGAAGCGACCTGGACCACCATCCTCCAAGGCGGGCGATTCCCGCAAAACAAAGTGGGCGAATTCCGGTGACGTTTCTCCTTGGCTTGACGATGTGACTCTCGGTGAATTAGACACAGATATTATGGCGGGAAAAAGCAGCGTGGATTCAAACTTGGGCGGAACAAGTCCCACGGAACGCGATGGAGGAGATTCGTTTGAACTTCGTGCTGGTACCATTGGGATTCAGAGGCTGTGCGCTCCGAGTTCTCGACTTGAATGAACGTCGTAATCCTGAACCAATTGGCTAGAGCGTCGAGCCAGTGTGGAAGCACTGCTTCCTGGTGAATTCCAATGCACTTTTCACCACATCATCTTGCGTTAAGGTCGATCCAGAGTGAGTCTGAGATGTTCACCGCTTGACTGAACTCTGTACAAACATAAATGATCGGATTTAGGAGCGCAAGACTCCACTTCTTGAATAAATACAATGTGTCTGGATGACTTAGTTTTATCGCGTCTTGTCCTACTCCACCTTGTGTTAAATTTAACCATGAAAAAGTAAACCCTGGCACAAACCAAATTCAAAGCCACACTGACTCGTGTGCGTTCAACACCATAGGCGCCTCCCCACCATTACTCCCATCCCGCGCGGGTGTTACAGAGAATATGGCGGGATGCTTCAGCGCTGTCATTTCGCGACCTTTGCCATGGCAAGTCTCATTCCAAGTGACCGATAAGTCGGCGATTTCCTTGTCGAGAGGCAGTGACCTCTGAGGGAGGGATTTGCCTTCTCCGAAACCTTGCGCCGGATCGAGGCGGCCCAAGGAACGGAGCCATTGACCGACTCCGGCTAGCGAGACACGTACTTCGTATGACCCGCCTTCCTAGTGGTCTCCATGTGTCAGCACTTATGGTGTCTGCATTTTGGAAAGAAGTATTATCAAGAGCTCACAGTGATAGTTTTACAAAGTGCTGCGTTAATCCCAAATGCCAGGAGATACCCTGCTGCCTGGTCGAGCGCTTGCACGGGGAGTGGACGGGGCTGGGGGTTTTCAGGGGCATTTGCTTCATCAAGATTCAAGAAATGTTGGTATGCCTCTCCTTCGGCAATATTGAGACCAGTAGCAGCTTGGACAAGGGAATCAAACTGGAAACAAAATCAATCAGCGGGGCTACTTTTTCAGTAGAAAATACATGCTCCTCGGCGGTCCTTCCAAGGACCTTCCCATCCCCACGCAGTTAGATTGGCGCAAACAATACCAGGACGCATGGTAGCTAGCTCATGGGAACCCAAACCTTTTTTTGCCAACCCTCCTGGACGGTAGGCTTGCAAGAAGACGTCAGTGTCTTTGGCCAGCCTCAAAAGCCTTGCGCAATCTTCGTGCTCGTTTAAATCGAGTTGTGTTGTGCGTTTCCCCAAAGAAGTATTCACATCAAGAAGCGGGAGCGACGGTAGATTGGGTGAGGTGACGAGAAGAACGTCCGCACCGTGTGCTGTGCGGATTCCGGAACTGTCAATAAACCCAGCTATGGAAAGAGTTGAAATAACTGATTACCTGCCAATGTTCTGCCCGCTATGGGTCCTGCAAGCACCCTACTCAGATCTATCACTCGGATGCTGTCCAGGGGCCGCAAGTAATTACCCGGAACAACGAGCCTTTTCGGTGCCTCCCCAATTTTTGTGATGGTCACTGGAGCTGTCCCAAGCAAAGCTCGCGCATGGGGATGTGTATCCCATTCGTTGAACGACCTTAAGGCTGTTGCGCACATCTGCTTCCCAGCGGCTGCGGTCTCGAATTCCACCTTGTTCCACTGCTTTATCGCGTCAGCCACGGCGGCACGAGTGACTTCCGGCGTGTCTCGAATGTTCAAGACGTCTAAAATACCGCGTCGGTGGCTGAAGTGAAAAAATCGGAACTTGTTTGTAAGTGTAAGAAATCAATTACCTACTGAGGAAAATTGGTATGAATGCGAACGAATCCATTGTCTTTCGTTGCATATATCCCCGCAATCGGTTCCCAAACCTCACCTTGTGGAAGTTGCCCATCCACAGTATACCAAAACTCATCAACTAAATCAAAATTTGAGAACATCTTTATACGCTTTCTGGGTAACTTACTGAAGGAGAGAACGGCATGTCGAGCATCAACGGTCACGCTTTGATCCACCCTCGCTCGGAGCGCGTGGAAATGGGCTGCAGATAGGGCCGAGAGGCCGACTGCTGCTTGTGCTGCCGCCGTTACTCTGAAAGAGGACTTGATGCTCGTCTCCTCGCCATTGAGAATTAGGTGGGACAGAAATCTCTCGGGCAGATCTGCAGAAAGCCATATTGTTCTGGCAGCTTCAATGGATCGAGAGCTCGCCATATCAGTATCAATGAAACGCCTGGATTCTATCTTTTGGTTTAAAAAATATGTTCAGGTCGAGTGCGTGGCGTTGAATATTGAGTCTGTGGAAGTGCGATATATTGATGAAAACTTGTAGTAATTTATATGGGGGCCAAAGTACTTGCTGGGTATTGCATTGATTCTTGAAGGTCGAAGCCAAGTCTGAAAGCAAGCCGGCAAAACCCGGTTAGTCATCTGCGACCGTGAATTCCCGACCGTTGCCTGTTTTCGTTTCTCCAAAAAAACTTGTAGACGGACTCGATGGTTTCAAGAACGGTCCTCAGCCGTGTCCTCAGGACCGCAGCGCGCAACCAGGTCAGTTAACCCTATATATGTCGCTCTTTATACGAACAAACGATGCACTACAGCGTTCTCTACGAGGCTTCGCGACAGCTCACAATCCTGGGCCGTTCACTGAGGTCTCCACACTCTCAAATGGGCTTACAGTCGCGACGGAGGCGCACCCTCATGCCCAGACGGCTACCGTTGGCGTGTGGATAGATGCAGGCTCACGGGCGGAGACAGACAAGACGAATGGGACTGCTCATTTCCTTGAACACATGGCGTTTAAGGGAACCAGTCAGCGAACGCAACATTCTCTCGAATTGGAGGTTGAGAATATTGGTGCACATCTTAATGCCTACACCTCGAGGGAACAGACCGTCTACTATGCCAAGAGCTTCCGAAAGGATGTGCCAGTGGCTGTCGACATTATCAGCGATATTTTGCAAAACTCCAAGCTCGAAAACTCGGCTATTGAGCGGGAGCGGGATGTCATTCTGAGAGAGCAGCAGGAGGTTGATAAGCAGCTTGAGGAAGTTGTTTTCGACCATCTACATGCAGTTGCCTTCCAAGGTACGTTACAGGATATCTGCGTTTGCAACTTAAAGTTCACAATACCATCTTAGGCCAACCTCTTGGTCGCACCATTCTCGGCCCCAAAGAGAATATTCTCTCAATAAAGCGTGATGACCTTGCATCTTACATCAATACCAACTACACCGCCGACCGCATGGTCCTCGTTGGTACTGGCGGTGTTGAACACGCTGCGCTTGTCAAGCTCGCCGAGAAGCACTTCTCTTCCCTCCCCGTTTCCCCCAAACCCATTCCTCTCGGAAGGCTCTCGCATGCTAAACCCACCTTTGTTGGGTCGGAAGTGCGCATCAGAGATGACGAGATCCCAACAGCTAACATTGCTGTAGCGGTCGAAGGTGTCGGCTGGAGTTCGCCCGATTACTTCCCCATGATGGTCATGCAGAGCATTTTCGGCAACTGGGACCGCAGCCTTGGCTCATCTTCCCTCAACTCCTCCCGCCTCTCCCACATTGTCTCCGAGAACGACCTCGCCAACTCGTTCATGTCTTTCTCCACGTCATACTCTGACACCGGCCTGTGGGGCATCTACCTCGTCTCGGAGAACTTGATGAACTTGGATGACCTTATCCACTTTACTCTCAAGGAGTGGACACGAATGAGCATCTCTCCTACTCCTGTTGAAGTCGAGAGGGCCAAGAGCCAGCTCAAGGCTGGGCTACTTCTCAGTCTTGATGGCACCACTGCTGTTGCTGAGGACATTGGAAGGCAACTTGTGACCAGCGGCAGGAGGTTCACACCCCAGCAGATTGAGTCTGCAGTTGACGCTGTCACGACTGATGAGATCAAGCGCGTCGCTCAGAAATACTTGTGGGACAAAGATGTAGGCATCTCCATGATATGTTCTCCCGATAATGTAATTGACTCGGCTTCTTCTCTTAGTTCGCCCTTGCCGCAGTTGGAAGTATCGATGGGCTTCTTGACTACAACCGTCTCCGTGCGGACATGTCGTCCATGATGTACTAGAGGAGTGCGTGACGTTCCTACTCACATTTTCATCAAATGCTGATAACTTTTTAGTTGATTAGCTTCCCATTGGCCCCATTATTTTAGTAGAGTAATGCTGAATACAACCAGATATCCCAGCCTGGTGTTCTCTTGGTCCAGCACCGCTTTTTTGTACAGAGGTAAGGATTCTGACTGTCCCTTGTACGCTGGGTCCCCATCGAGGTTACCCTGCATTTGGACTGCTACCTTTGATATCTCAACAGTGCTTTGCACTTCCACGGTAAGACACGTCCTGTCGAAGGCTACAAAATATTTTGATAAATACAGGCCTAAACAAAATCAGCGTAGATTAATGTAGCCTGCAGTAACCCGCTTGATTGTCCGGCGACAGTTCATTGTTACAACTTACGACGGCATACCCCCCGATGTTATTCCGTCACTAAGGCTATAAGCATAACCTGGTGGGGGCTGATCTGTCACACCTTGCGACGAGTGCATCGCAAGCCTCAACCTTTCAACCTCAGCACGCAGCAGCTCAACATTCGACCTCCAATCATCCGCTTGCCCAGTTCTCAAAGGAAGGTCCTGTGGGGAGGGTGAATTTTGTGACTGTAGCAAGGCCATTTCTCGCTGAAGCTCCTGAATTCGTCTGTTCAGCTCTACTTGACGAGGGTCAACGGTTGTTCGGGTAGAGCTTGAGGCATGGCGCAGATGTTGTTTTTCTGCAGTTCCATAGAAAGACGCTTGACTCGGGGGAATGACGAAGGGGTCTATTTCGGTGGGTGTAACCATCAAAGTCCTGGGGGTCTGAGGGCCTGCGAAAATGGCCTGATCCGTTACCTCGACCTCCTGGGCGGTCGAGCGGTCACGATTACGATAGAAGTAGAAATAGACGATGATGGTGACAAGCGCAATGGTGGCGACTCCGCCAAGAACGCCCCCTACGATAGCTCCGATCGGGGCAGGATGATGAGTTGCGGTGGAGGATGAGGGAAGTACAGCAGTCTGTGATGAAGATGCGTTTGACGACTTTGTCGATATCCCAGTCGGTGACCCAGCTGGGGCTGTAAGGGATGACGTTGTCCCATCATCAGTGCTGTTGTCTCAAAAGTTAGAATGTATTTCCACTGGAATCCGGGGAAACTCACGTATAGATAACATAGTCGAACTCCAAGATAGAACGGCTCGGGCCTCCGCTCGATATCACCAACGTGTGTTTTCCGTAGTTTAAACTTGAATTGCTGTATACTAGCTGGTTGTAAACGTATTCCGAATTTGAGCTAGGAAGAGAATCGAAACTGCCACTGAGATTCCCATCGAGTGTAATGTTAAGGTGGGTTTCAATGAGCGAGCTATTGACACCTGGAATTGTTGGTGGGGTGATAAAGAAGGCGTAAACAGCGGAGCCTGTATCCTAAGATATAAGGAAAGTCCATCAACAAAAAGAAAAGCTTACCTGTGAAAGTGACTGATACAGTACGTGTAGCGCCCCCAACGAGAAAAGTGGAATCATGCCATGTTCCGTCAAAAGCTTTCGAGACATCTGGCTGAACTAGACATCCGGTACAACCATTGCCCTGCTGCCACAGATTTGCAGGGGAATAGATTGCAAATGTGCCAGTAATTGGATCGCCAAAGTAATCATCGATGGTCTGATTAACCAGGGCGGCCAACCCAAATTTGCCCACAATGTTGAGCAGGAAGAAAAGCAGGACCAGAGCCATTGCTGGCAGCGATGTAAAGAAAGTGATGTCAAAGACTGTGGGAAGGGTGGGCTGAAACTGCAAAGTTGACGACAAGAAGCAAGGCGTTGACGGTTTGATTGATTGTATAGAGTCCGGCGCTCGATATCGCCCCGAGAAAATGATATATTATTGGGTTCAAATTGATGGAAGGAATATATGTGGTCGTTACGTACACATATGCAGTGGAAGAACTCAAGTCGTTGAACTCAGGAATCTATATTGCTGGCGCCAGGTCCGATTCCTGTCTGTATCATTCAACTGGAAAAATTCTAACCCAGACTCTAATGAGCGTACATGCCTTCAACGCACAGTGCATGCATGTAGAATCCAGAAATGGGTAGGAGAGGGCAAACGTTTCATGTCCGCCGCGTGCATCTGGGGAATGATAAGGTGACTCGAATCCAAAAAATGTTGGTCTTTCGCGGGGAAAGCATACGTAATTCGACTGGGTAAGTGGACGGATAGCGTCTGCGCGATGTTGCTGAAGGAGAAGCATCCTAAGCCGGTTGATGTCGAGGTGAGGACTGGTGAGGACTCTTGAAATTCATGTCAAATGCCTGATCCAAAAACCATCAAATTTGATGATTTTTCCTCACAAAATTTCCAAAAATATGGGATCAGGCATAGGGTTTTCTCTGCACATTATTTCAGGCCTAGTATATATTCGGTAAAAAGTTCTGCCTGGGGACGCTTGTCCAAACGGCCCTAGGCGTGTAAGAGGGGTTAAAACTTAAGATGGACTCATAAGTGTGAAAGTAAAGTGACAGTTATAAATTCGCCGATCGTTGCGAGAATCATCTCACACCACGGAAGGCGCATGCAGCTGGTCCTGGGACTCCGGGCGACTTTAACCTGTTCTTCAGCGGGTCGACGCAACAGATGAAAGATGTTATAAGCATTGAGTCAGGTAAGTATGATGCATGTCCGGAAGGAAGGGGTAAATAGTGAGTGTAGTCTGCAGTCACTTGCTTGAATCTCTGGCGATAATTGTTGTTATGCCGTCCCACCGTATGTACGTCGTCTACACCCCCGGCCGCCAGCGTAGAATTCGGATTGTACACTGCTGGAGCTGGTAAGAGATTGGCGAGGGAAGCAGTTTCCCCGCTGCGTGCATATGGGCGGCAGGTCCAATAGCTGCGAGTGATGCGGGGACTAGTTTCGCAGATCGTAAAACACTACTCCTTCGCGTCAGGGGATTTGACTGAGTGAATGTGGTCGACCTGTTTTTGGATAGCACTCTCGTGACGTCGATGGCAGCTGCAGAAAATTCGCGAGGGATAGGTAGAAGTTACATTGACTGAGGAGCCAAATTACCAAGTCGATCAAAAGTCGATGATGATCCAAGCCACTAGGGCGAAAAAGCACTTGAAGGGAGGATTGCTTATGGAGTCCTAAATATTATTTTAAATATTCCAGATCAATCGATGAAGGAAGATGGATACATTCGCTGCAATAATAAGACCTCCACGTCAAGAGTGCATCGAAAGGTGAACAACCAGGCACTCGACCTCCACTTTGCATGCTGAGAGTATAAGACCAAAACAAGACTGATAAGAGTCAGCATCCCTACCATTCAGGAGGGTTTTCGTCTTCTAGTGGCGAGATTAGTTCTTTGATCTGCAGGATGTGAAAGTGTTGAGGGAGTTGCCAAGACTTGCCAACGGGCTTGCCAACACGAGATATCAGCGACCCAAATAGGAAATGGCAACACATTTCCAATCTTCTGAATTATCCTCGGACACGATAAGCCATTGTACTTCAATTGTTATTTCAAATCGTGGAACAACATTACTGGAAAATGCTAACGACGGTTACACAAAGTCGTCGAACTGGGCCTCGAGGCGGGCAGCTACTACAATTGGAAAGGCAACGCGAGCGGACAAGTTGTATCAAGAACACAGCAACCCCGGTCAACGCAAAAGTAGCTCTGATGTCAAGGCGGGCACGTTGCTGGGTATATATTTCACGGAGAACTTATCTTCGCAACAATAACCCGCCCTTTATAGACTGCCTCAAAGCAATCCTTAGCGACGCATCGATACCAGTCCTCTCCCAGACTACAGACATATATTTGCCTTCAAAATGCTTCTTCCTGGTGGTTCTAAAGCAGGTTCTTTGTCAAACAAACACAAGAATTCTTTGCAAGCCGGAAAGCAGCTTGCAGCGGTCGCACAAGCGGCACAGAAAAGGTCGTTTTTGACGGAGAGAAAGCAGAATGCCCAAGCTTCTCCATCGACTGGAGCCGCCTCAACCCTTGCTGCCACCATTGCTGCCGCTATCATCTCTCCGGCTGCTGCGAACCCTCTCATTCAACCTCCTGTTGTTCCTCAGCTCGTTGATCCCTCGCCTTCTACTTCCTTGCCCCAACGGCAAACGGCGGTAGCCAACAACGTGGCGGACTCGAAAGGGTGAGTTCCGCTAGGTTTTCTTGACGACATCTCGATCGCTAACATCTGGGTTTCATTGTTAGGCAAACAGAAGGCGCGATACAACAAAACAATGCCTCAACGCAACCTGAGACTAAGGAAGGTCGCCACGCGCATCTGCCTGGAGATTCTCTTGCAAGCAATCCAAAGATGCCACCTTTCCTATCGGGATCGACATCACTTGAGGACAAGCGAACACAACAATACGCGTCAAGTTCAACTGCGAGTGAAGCCCAAGCTCAGAATCGCGAGCAGCCATATGCATCGACCTCCAGTGAACGCCAGGCGCAGCACCCCAGCCAGTCGTACGCTTCGACTTCCGGCAAGTCACGCGAACAAGCACCCACTCTACTTGAGGTGCCACCCATGCGTTCAGATCCCTCCAACCTTTCCCAGTTTCCTGATGCGGTAAATATTTCAGTGCAACATCTCCCATCGTCTTTACATTTTCCGACTTGCTCGGTCGAGGTGCCTCCGCAAGATTTTGGTGAGATACCAACGTCTTGGGAGGAATATGCATCACGGCAACCTCATTCGTCGTCAGATCTTGAATCCTCGCACAACGCACTTTTGGCGCATTTGGAATTTCCGGCGTCGTTTCCTCCCCTTTTAGACACTGAGCCCCCTTCTTTGACACTGGATCAAACCATCCCATCATCTGTGAATGTCAGTCTGGGACAGATGCCATCGTTTACACAGTCGAACCCCAATCCTATGTTTGACCTTTCTCAATTTCTTGACACGTTACCTGCCGCCCCTTTGGCGCAACAGCATCCCCATTCAACTAGTGCCTCAAAACCTCCTTTCTCGTCGCAAGCTAAGTCGTCATCCCGCTCTGATGATCTTCAGTCATTATCTTCGACACCCAATCAAGATGTACCATCGGCCATGTGGGTTGGTTCGGATGGGCACTGTGCCATGGACTGCGACGACGACATCATTCTGAAGAGTAACGGTTCAGGTGGAGACACCGTCATGGACATCGATGACCAAGGTCCCCTATACGAACCCATATTCCATCATCCCTCTGAGGTCAGGGAGCCTTCTTATACTACACCGACTACGTCTATCGAAACCCCGGCACAGACTTATGACTCGCCACCTGCCCAACTCCCGAACTTTATTCCAGCATCTTACCAACCTCCAACCCAACCCTTGCCCCAAACACCTACATTTGTGCAAGATCCACCTTACAACAGATCGACATTCTGGCGAGATGCACCCCGCTGCGAACCGACATTCATGCAGGAAACACCTCTTTGCAGAACTGTGAGTGACTTGCTTGGTACGCCTCAGAATTGCAGCTAATTTCGTTATTTTGAAGGTTCCCGAGCTTCCGAAGACATCTGGCATAATGGACCGATGCAATAGTTGGTTGCTGCAAGCAGTGGTTTCGCCATGCGATTCGGGAATTCCCTACACACCCCGTGCGTTTCCGTCACCACCGTCTGCTAGATCGACATTGCCTCCTGCACCAAACCAATCTACATGCTGGCCTCAAGCTCCGAAAGCGCGTGCTCAGCCTCTGAGAGATTCCACGAACCGCACTGCGATGATCGGCTCTTTGCGTGCAACGCGATTCATTAAGGATATTCGTCAGTCCGCTTCCGAGCAACCGAGGTGGTCAAAGTGGGTTGAAATTAATCAAGACTACGAAATACAGGAACCTGTGAGTTAGTTACATCTTCTCTCTAGTTCGTCCACCGAACCATCTGTAGCAAAAAGGTCGATATTATGGTTCTTCCATGCAGCCCTCATTCCAAGAGGAACCAGCTTCGTCAGATAGTTTCGGGGCTTCCGGACTATCCCATTCAAAGCTAGAACGCGACATTCGACCACTTCCTTCTCACTCTCACCCGGAAGGCCCTATGAAATTTTACCCGATTGCTGAATACAACACTCTCCTCGTAAGTTTGCACTTTCTTTTTTCATCTTTTTAAACTTACAGACGACACCTCAGCCAGCACTCCGATATCATTCAGGAGTAGTCTACAATTCGACGCCCGTTAGCTCTGTTTTCTTGGATCGATCAGGGCAACGACGCAAGCGCGACGACAAGGACTCATTTGAGGAGGACGCAGAAGGGCTAGAGAATGTACGGGATCACTCGAAACGGTTCAAGGCATCTCATGGGTCAGATACGCAGCACGCTAGGCCACAGAAGCGTCCCATGCCTGGCCACTTCCCTCTGGATTCCGCAACCTCTGGCCAGCCCGATCGGAAGACTTCATGGCGCAGGAGTATCACGAAAAACTGTGGTTTCTGTGATGCCATACCTGTAGTGGGCGCATTTTTGCGTTTCTTAGGAATGCCTTAGGACCCATGACTCAGTGTCGTGGCTCGCCACACTAGATTCGATGGTTTTTCTTGCGATTCGAAAGCTCGCCGGCCCATCATATTTAAGTGGGATTCACAGCACCAACCACACCACCGGTCACGGACAAGATGAAAGCGGTGGGTCCAACGACCACCACCGTTCCCTTGTTCAATCCTCATGGCGACGAGGGTGAGATGAAAGCAGCTGATAACGAGGACAGCCGTTCCCTTGCCCTCTCCCTCCTCTCTGCTCTGAACGACGGAGAGTTGGGCGCCTACAAACCTTGGTGTCTGTGATTCCCTCTGTGCGTCCATTCAAGACGCTTTGGGCTGGCTGAGATTTCGAAGCCGAGCTGCACGCTTTACATTGGTAGACGACGTCATTCTGCCAGACCTGCCTGTCACATTGTTCATTCATGCGTCTCCTCCCACCACCGCCGCTTCCACCGTCAGAGATCTCTCTTCCGAGTCTTCTGTAGTCCGCGACGATCCTGCTTCGGCTGAAGCACGTAACGATCCGCTGCGACAGAAACACCCTCCGTGAACTATATTCCGTTTTTCTATTTATATCGTTTCTGTTTTCCTTCTGGTCGCTGCATCTTTTTCTTTCCGCCGCCGTACATATATACACCCTTTTTTCACCGCTATCATATCCTTCTTTTCCCTGCTGCATTAGTTTTGTTTCGTCGCACCGATTGATCTGTGTATTTTGTCAATGCTAAATGATGGTTCGTGGAATCGAAACAACGGTCCCAACACAGTGTCGTCTTGATCTTTTTCTCTTCTGTTCATGCTCTGCCTCTGAACAACAATGCCCTACGATGACGGCAGTCTGCCATTGTCATTTCAAATATATTTTGCTCGAGCATAAGGATATCATTTCTATTGACAGGCGAATGCAGTTCAGGAAGGGACGGGGTATCGCGGCTTTGACAACCAGTTCCACGCCTGAGAGCTGAAAAGTTGAACGATCGGAACCCTCATTTGTCTCCTGCTCATCTGCTGGCGGTTGGGGAATGTAAATTGATAGAGCTTTATTCGTCTGGAGGAAGAGTGAAGATGAGCCGATTCTCAAGTTCAACCTGCCAGGGACGTCAGGGAAAAAAAATTATGGAGTGTATGGTATATTTCACTTAGGATGGTTGGGTAGGCGGAACCAAAAAAAGTGCAATTGACCTAATGAGCCGATGCGACCTTGGATCTGGGTGCTGAGGATGCATGGCTAACTAGGCAACTCTTCGGTGACTACAGAGTGGGGGGGCCACTGGTGGCGGTGTGCCGTGGCCTCTTTCTTTCCTGTTTTCTGGCAGCCACTTTAGTAGCCACGGGCCACCATGCATATGCAATTGTTTCCTAAAAAGCAATTATCTTCCGGCCAGTATAAATATAAACCTTGCTCGCTCCTCCGCTTTCTACCCATACTCACCTCACGATCCTTTCTTTCCCTTTCTTGACCAACGCCACTATAATTACCACTTTTTCATAAATGCAACACTTCGACGTCTCCGATGACATCGCCGAGATGGAGCGTCTCAACAAGGAGCTGTGGGATGCCGTGAAAGCCATGGATGCCCAGGAGGCCCAATACGACAACAGAGATCTAGTCAGGCTGCCACAGACCAGAAGCTCCTGTGATTACCAGCAAGCCTACATTGGACTCGTCGCCCATACAGGGGAGGTCCGAATTCAACGGCCACAACCTGCTGCGAAGGAAGTTCAAGAACCTTCTAGCTATACCCTTTGCGCCAAGCACCGAGCTTTGGAACGTCGAGCCAAAAGGGCTGCCCGCGAGAACTTTGAGAAGCTCGCATATCACCCCTATACACCTCCTCCGATATCAGAGAGCTTGAACACGACCTGGGAATATACCGGGCAACCTTCCGAGGTGCAAGAGGATTACGGCGTCCACCCATCCGAGGTTATGCCCCCTCCATTCGAGCACTCAAGCTCAGATGTTTCCCCAAGAAAGAGGGGTAAGCGAGCTGCTCGAAAAACCGCAAGTCCACGAAAGAAGGCGATTTAGATTAGTGGCGAGGATGGAGAATTATTTTATTTATATTTGGGAATTGTATCAACCATAATTAGCAACGCCGCAAGCGAGCGACGATCTTTGATCCTTTGGTTGTCGTCAACAGGACTTCGGAGGTCCTGCTCAGTAAAAATGAAAAGTCCTGTCAAGTCTAGTGCTTGCCTTGTGAAAGTCAAGCTATCGTCTTTTGGTCCTGTAATAGTCCGGGAGATCTGGAGATGCGATGGAATTTTCAGGGTCTCGTCAATTTCTTCTCAAGCCCATACGTTACTCGCTTCCTAAAATCAAGAGATTCGAAACAAATGAAGTCTTTTTTGCCTCCCCTAAATTCCACGTGCATCCGGTTGAAGTTGAATCGTTCGTTTTTCTCTCTCTTAAGTTATTCCCATCACATTCCCTCCCATCCCATTGCTCAGGCTGGTCCAAGGGTTATATTATGGTACGTGCCACTCATACACTATTAGTATTTGGCAAGCTTGTCTGACACACCCTCCATTCTATTAGGAAGCATTACCGAGGCTGAGTGCTGAGCCTTCTCCTGTGTCCACATCTGTGCCACGTGGTCGTTTCGAGGATTGGAGAGTGGCCCGGACGCCGGAAAACTTGTGAGTTCATTTATTGGTACAACCCAACCCATTCCCCTTTGTGCTTGCCAGCTGTTGAGAGTCGAGACTGTAATACGATGTGTATCTGTCTGTAGTTTTACCCAATGACAACCATGCATCATTTATTCCCTGAATGTGAGCTGGAAAACCGAGAGAATTAGTAATCCTGATTTGACCAGGCACTGCGATCGATGTATCGAGATTCGAGCCCGAACCGGACTATTTCACTGGATTTCAGTCAGGCAAAAGTTGGAAAAACGACACCTACTTCAGGTAATCGAAGAATTGACCATTCCCCGACCGCCGTCTGACTTATACAGGATTTTCTTTTTTACTGAGGGTCCTGGGAGTGTTGCCTTGAGGCCTTAGGCACCTTCAGGCTTATCATGCAAGCCGGCTTCTTCCAGAACAATCAAGGAAAGCTTAAAACTTCACAACTTAAGGATGATCATCGCTTCCCTTTCATCACCCACCTCTTTCTTCTTCCCTCTCGACAACGTCGATTTTCTTTCTTTCCTGACCTGCGCAAGTCGCAATTCATTAACATTCTTTCAGCTTGACGCTCCCATTCATTTTTTGTACCCCACTGACTCCCCAATCCTGCTGCAATGAAGTTCATCGGCGCTACTTTCGTTATCTCTTCTCTTCTTGTTGCATCCGTGTCTGGTGCACCAGCTAAGCTGGTCAGGCGCGGGGTCGACCCCAATTTGGTACCCCAGTTTGGTATCCAAGCAGGGATAAATCCCACCGGAACTGGTGATTGTGATGGAATCACGAATGCGGCTGGACAAGTCGTCAAAATCCCATGCTCCTGTCCTCCTGATCGTGGTTCCTTTATTGCAGTGAGTCTCGGTTCCAAGCGGCATTCTGTGTGGTACCCTGAAGCAATTACCAGTCCTTGAGCGGCAATGTTGCCGCTGGAGAAGTTGTCAACAATCCAAGTGTCAAGGTGTCATTCCCCACTGACAACTCCAAGGCGTCGCAATTGGCACGTATTCAGACGGCTATCGTTACCCTTCAGAACCTCAGGGGCCCTGGTGTTGGTTGTCCCGCTGCCTCCACTACCTTCCTGGCCCAGCAGAAGGCCGTCGCTGCTGGGCCTGATACCGGGTCACCCGCACCCGCACCAGCGCCTGCGTCTCCCGCACCAGCACCTGCATCTCCCGCACCAGCACCCGAGTCACCAGCTCCAGCACCTGCGCCCGCTGGCGGTGTTGACCCCAACCTCGTCCCTCAATTTGGCGTCCAGGCAGGGTTAAATCCTACCGGGACCGGTGACTGTGACGGAATCAAGAACGCGGCCGGACAAGTCGTCAAGATCCCATGTTCCTGCCCTCCTGACCGCGGCTCCTTCATTGCTGTAAGTATTAGCTGAAGCGTTCTCCGTGTAACCGTTCTCAAGCTGGTCCTACAGTCCTTGAGTGCCAACGTAGCCGCTGGGCATGCCGTCAACAACCCAGGCGTCGCAGTTTCGTTCCCCAGTGACAACTCGAAGGCCTCGCAGATAGCACGCATTCAGGCGGCCATCGTCACTCTCCAGAACCTTAGAGGTCCTGGTGTTGGCTGCCCCGCTGCTTCCACTACCTTTGTTGCCCAGCAACAAGCCATTGCAGCCGGGAATTAGTTACGGCGTTCTCGCCTTCACTAGATAGAGTATTCGTTCATGTACTTCTTCAACCTGGGTGTTGGGAGTCTAGATATCATGCCAGCTTCGTTTTATTGTCCTTGCCTTGAGTCCGATACCCCAAGGACGACTACTACCCCATGATAGGTGATGGTGTTTGATAGACACCTCCGAATTCAGTGCTTCAACGAAAACTGCTTACGAATACCACAAATTTCCGTTGGGGACTGACTTCAGAGTAAACTGTTCCATCAAAGAAAACACTTATACGCGAGGGACACAGCATACAAAACTCCTAAAGGCTTGCCGAGACGGGGTCAAGAGATATCTAACCTTCGCGCTCGCGGTAGAATCTAAAAGAGTCAAATTAGCGAGCCGTCTCAGAAGTGAATGGTCAGATGAAGAGAACAAAGTCAGAATGCTAGGTAAAGAGATTATCTGCACAATAGGCAGCGATGTCTAGTCGCCTCTAGGAAACACGGACCATAGCAGGGATCATCATGTAGGAGCGTGGTGGAAGGGAATAAGGCTCAAGAACTCTCACCTTATATAACGATGACTTGTCTTCTTCAAAAAACTTACGAAGATGGGCGGGCCCCCGATAAGGTATCTATAAGACAGAGTATTCAGTAACACTGGGATGTACAAATTAAATCAGAAAGAAGAGGGATCAGAAGGCTAGGTAGATAGATGTCGGCATGATTGAACAGCGGTGTCTAGTCGCTTCTTGGAAACACGGACCATAGCAGTGTATTCATCAAGGAAACAAGGAAAAGGAACACGAGTACTCACTGAGCGGTATCCCTCGAAACGTAGGTCCCTTAAGCGGGCGCAATGTTGGAGGTAGATGTTGGTTACCAGTCAGTGTGGAGAGCAAATCGAAAGAAAATTTATGTGGACCACCGTGAGAACTTCGCGATCACATGACACCTCAGGCCCAAAGTTGCTCAGTTATTTTTGAGGGTTTGAACTTTGCAAACTCTACATCATCTTTCCGCATTCTCGGTATTATTCGACCGCTTCTTGGATTTGGAAAAATCGGAACATGAAAACGGATTGCACGATAGGAACGCATGCGATCCACAAGGAGTGAACTTCCATAAATAACTTGCTGGGACGTGCAAGGACCCTACCGATTTTGGAGGATCAAAAACTCAAGTTATGCATCGCCATTATTTTATTAATAGGTCTCGCCGAAAAGAGGACCCCCCAAGAGGATCAGGAGAATTCTATTCTCCGAATGGACATGCCCGTGGCACACCAGCCACTAACAGTACGGATTCCGCAACACATGCCCGCCGGCTGCCGCATTTACGTCCCCTCTTTGTCTGCGGGATTCAATGGTTGTTTCTTTATCTGAACCGCACTCAAATTGTACTGTGCTAATCAACAATGTACAGGGAGAATGGCGTTACCGCCCTTGAAGCTTGAAGTATAGAGGCTTCTTGGAGAAAACTACCCCCTGCGCATGATGACGAGCGGTGAAGAACCATTGAGCTGGTAAGTGCATCAGTTGGCCGATGTGCCCGTAGTAACCACGACTTACAGGTTGTGGGAGTTGTGTCGAAGACGTCAGACATGTGATTGCCTGGGAATTGTAAATTAGTCATTTCACATTGTCCCCGAGCCCGACACTCAGCGACATACCTACTTTGCCACCAAATGTCGATGCAGGCAGTACTCATCAAAGACGGCAAGGGGCCGGTGGAGAATATCTACATCGGGGAAACCTCAATTCCAACCCTCCAACCCGGCCAGGTGCTTGTCAAGGTTGGTTCTATCTCAATGTCTTATCAGCTCAATCGATTACAGTTTGAAAACAGGTGAAGGCTTTTGGTCTAAATCGTATGGACATATCGCAACGCGAAGGAAATTACCCGCCTCCGCCAGGTTCCTCGGAGATATTAGGGGTGGAATTCTCTGGGATCGTCAGCAACGCTGGCACTGATATTTCGGAGTGGAAGGTTGGGGATGAGGTTCTAGGCCTCGTGGGAGGGGTATGTTTCACACCTTGAGAGATGAATCCACAATTGAGGTTTTTAGGGTGCCTATGCGGAGTACATTGCCGTCTACCACACACATTTGCTCAAAAAGCCCAGTCACTTAACGTGGGCAGAGGCTGCCAGTATTCCGGAGAACTTCCTAACCGGTACGTGCCGGAAGTGCCATTTAGAGAGGAATAATGTTTATACGGTCATTTCACAGCATTCCAGGCACTGGTTTTAGTCGGGAAAATAACAGAAGGCGACAATGTTCTCATTCACGCGGGTGCATCCGGCGTGGGGGTGTCCGCCCTCCAATTGGCTCGCGTGTACGGCGCGTAAGTAATTCTTTAAATAGATTTCTTGCCCTGGCGGTCTTACATGATCATTCAGACACACTGTAACAGCAACGACGTCCACCCAAGAAAAAATTGACTGGCTGTTAAACCTCCCGAATGGAGCTACACATGCCGCCAACTATAAAACGGAGGATTTCGCCGCTGTTGTCAAAAAGGTTACTCAAAATAAAGGAGTTGATGTTATCATCGACTCTGTTGGGCAGAGTCACTTCAATCAGAATCTCGAAGCGATGGCGGTGGATGGAAGGATGACAGTGCTTGCCCACATGAGCGGTTTGTTTTTAACCTTCTCACGTTCATCAATTCGCCGACCTATTACTTTTTTTTGGCAGGGGCGGTCGTTGAAAAAGCAAATTTGGCCCCGATATTGTATAAACGACTTCACATTGAGGGATCCACCCTTCGTCGGAGGACCTTGAAATATCAGGCTGAACTAATTGCTCAGTTCGTTTCTATATCTACTTATTCACTTCCGCTCCTAATTGCTATTACGCCTAGGTTCAGACAAGAAGTTTTTGGGAAGATCACGTCGGAAGGCGGTGAAGGACCAGTTCGGACTTACGTCTACAAGGTTGGTTTTTTCTATGAGTATCGAGATTGTGATGATTTCTTCCAACATTTTACAGGTTTTTCCGTGGTCCGAGATTCAAGAAGCACACAAGGAATTGGAGACCAACAAAAATGCGTGCGTCATCATTCTTCCCTGAGTTCTTCCAATCCTTAGTCCACAACAGAGGCAAAATCATAGTGGAAGTAGTCTAGACTGAGTTATCTCTTGTTCGCGAACGAAATTGTTGTACTTGTTCTCAGAAAACACGAGTGGTTCCTAAATAAGGAATTTTGTTCCCAACATCTCACCTCAGATAGGCACTGAGTATCAACTTCTTTGTAAGTTAAAATCCTGGCGGTTTCAGGCGTTTGACTGGTTCATAACGATCCATCCCCTTGTAGATCGTCCACATGCGTGCCCACAACTTCAATCCTTATCGTTTACCCATTCCTATGTGCTTAAACATCAGATCCGTTGATTAGGACCGGTCATAGTTGATTCAAAAATACTCCCACTGCATGTTAGCGCTGGAATGTGTGTGTGAGATACTGCTCTACGATTACCGTAGGGTTCTTGAATCGCACAAAGTTACAGCTAAACTCATGTCGATAGACCCACTTTGCGAATACAGTGCACAGGGTCTTTGTTTACTGATGTGGCCCATCCAAATAGAACCTGGCGCAACGATTGGCTCGCGAACATCGGCAGTCTAGTTCCAACCGGTGCCAAACCTTTTTAGGTGATTTTTGATGGCGAATAAGCGAAAGGCCTGAGCGCTGGATTCACAAAGTGGGTCTATCGATGTGAGTTTAGCTGTATAAATCGCCATTTTTAACACAACCGTTGCTTGGTGTAAATCTAATGTTATTCCAAATTAACTCTTGCGGAAAAAGAGGCTCCGCATTTACTTGAAGAGCCTGGTTTAAAGTAACCCTCTTGGACGACATTTTTCGAGTATCTCTGTTCGTGGAAATCCAAAAAGCAGCAGAGTTCGAAAAGACGCGTGCATTGCGCAGTTATCCATGGGTGCGTCATCACTTTCTTCTATTTTTAAAAACACGGAGTGACTGATCCCGACGTCAAACAAGCCGCAGGTTTATCTCATTTTCCGAGATCTTGGTCGCTGGGTGGTGATTCCTGCATACCCTGATTTCTTGATAGCAAAAGGTAACCTCAAACAACCAAGTTACCGCACTGGGGTACAAGAAATCTTACTCAGGCACCCGAAGTGACTTACATACATACTTGCGTCCTTGGTGCCTGGTAACGTCATCAGCCATATTCGAGGTGGGTCTGTTTCTTCTCGTTCCGAAAGTGGTGAGGCTCTCCCTTTGGAAGTGGTGAGTCAGATCTGTTCAATCGTCATCTCGCGAGTGCCGTTTCATTATTCAGCCTGCTGGGTTAGTAAGGAATAAAGTAGTGCTCGAACTTAGCAAGTTCTTTCTTTGACAGCGCAATTGAGACGAAGAGCACAACACGCAGAGCCATCCAGTGCTTTGAGCCTTGAGGCGTCTGTTCCTGCAGCGGCCCGGTCCATTTTCGTCAAACGCTAGAATTTGTGGCAATTTTACCGTACAATGCCTCTAGAGTTGGATCTTCCCTATATTTTGCCGAACCGCATTCAGTTCGCCCGGAAGAGGGGTTGCCTTTACAACACGCTCTCCTCTTCTTTGGTACTCCAGGAGTGGCCTTCCGGAGGGTAATTCTGATGAGGTGTGTGAACTTTGCTGTGAGAAACTTGGTACAAGATTGTCCTTCGAGAACCGGGTGATTTCGAGAAAAGCGCTCAACATATGTCCAGAACAGCGGTGTTCGTGGCAGTCCCACCAACTTCATTACCACGCAAGTGAGCAGTTGAGTACACCATCATGATTAACACACACTTTCGCTGCAACGCCTAACTTCGGCGCAATCCCAATTAGAAGGAAAGGTGACTCATACGACACTTCTTAACACGATCGTTATTCATTGGGCGAAGGAGGTTTTAATGTTTTCTTCGGCTGTGCTAAGCAGATGAAGTGACCGTTGATCTAAACCCTGTGAGAATAATGGTAGAAGAACGTAAGTCACCGAAGAGCGCTCATAGCGGGTAGTATCCGGTGCTTACCTCCAGTGGATTGCCCCACGTGAGAGGAGGTGACAGCACTGTTGGCTACTGTTGGTAGAGCTTAGAGCATAGGGTCAATTATTGTAATTGGTGCCTCGACTATGCACTGCTCTGGCATTTGTCATACTTGGTTCAGACTGGTCACACCCGTGTAAATAGCTTGCCAAAACAATGGACCGAGGGCCAAAAAAGCAACACAACAGGCATTGCGGTATTCACTTCGAGTCGGAGGTAAAAGCGGTGCGAGAGGCTCATCTCCAACATATCCGGCTTGAGACTCACATTGAGGTCACGGCAGAGATTTTCTGCCGAATTTCTCATGCTAAGAAATAAATTATCAATCATCTGCGGCTGAAAAGGAATTAGATGAGGAGACTGTGGAACGAACCAGGCTTGTATCACAAAGTCGAGTCATTCCGCGTCCGGCGGTGAAAACCTGGTTGAGGTCAGAAAGGTGTGCATTGGGCTGTGCTGCGGTGCCCGGGCGTGCCTGGTAGGTGAGGAAATTAGCATGAGAGAAGGAGCCACATGCCTGCGGCGGCCAACTTGGTGATGACGAGGAGGTGAGCGGAAAGGGAGATTGAGCCAAACTCTAGAACGAATAACCGTGGGAATATTATTTTGGTAAGGCGAAACTCACTTCAAATTTCCCCTTCTGAATCAGTATCAAGATCCAGTTGAATCGCGTCGAACGCCTTCGCACCGTTACTCTGCGGGTCGCGCTGGTTCATGAAAGGGTACTTGCGCCAAAATTTCTCAAACGGCCCCGTCTTGAGATTTCCAATTTGACTCGGTTTTATTCATTTGTTCCTGTGCAAATCTCAACTATAAAACCAAAAGGAAGTTTGAGATGAGTCTTTCATTCTTCCATCGTATCTGCCTTTGGCTGCCCTCAGTTGCTGCTTATAACTACTCGTCGCGCCCTACTAGTCACTTACACCTATCCCTTGTCTCCTTCGAATATGAGCGGCCAGTCTAACTCTGTGAAGTCGGGCTCTGGAGGTGGCAACGGCTCGCAGACGTCTGTGAAAGGAGGGGCATCGTCGACTGGCGCAGTGTTCTTCTGAAGAAGGACAATATTTCCCTGCGATCACCAACCTCAATTCACGTATTTTCTCGACGCGAATCGCGAATCCTGACGCGCACTCATTGAATAGCGCTGGCGCACCGTATGCCTACATCCCAGCGCACGGCGACGACTGCAAAATCACATTCGCGGGACGTCACTCCTACGACGTCACCACATACAATACTCAACGGCTTTGCGTGTTCAAAGCTTAATTCCTGCGCCCAATAGCCGGGTTCATCCAAGCTGGACATCTTGATAGAAGTTATGGACACTCACATTTGAATTATTTGTATCGTTATTACCACACTTCGACCTTCTCCGCAACAGTTCCATTACAATATCTATATTTATATACATCCATAGCTAAATTATTACTTCCTTAGATACAACTCTCCTCACCACACTTGTAACGCTAGCTTTTTAAATCTCCTTCTACATGTATCGTTTTGTTGTAGACCTCGACTTCCAAAAAATTGAAGGACTTTGAAAGGAGCCGACCGGTCTTCACGACATATCAGTTTATCAATTCACAAGGAATATACTAGTCCGTTCAGTCCTCAAGAAAGGGCCCAAAGTGCTGGTGACGTCACGACACACTACTATTTTTAAGGACTGGAAGAATTTATTGGTGACTGCCAGACTTAGTTAGAATTTCACCTGTACACATACATAATCATTTTCCCACTTGCAGGAACGATCGTTACAATATGATCTATGAAGAAGAAAATCAGCCAATTACAGCTTTCCTTTGACCCCCGGCGTGGAAGAATTTATTAGTGACTGGACTTAGTTAGAATTTCACCTGTACACATGCATAATCATTTTCTCACTTGCAGGAACGATCGTTACAGCATGATCTATGTGGCAGAAAATCAGCCAATTACAGCTTGCCTTTGACCCCCGGCGCCAAGACTCCGGTCTTGAGTTCTCCGCGTTTACGCGTCTCCCACCAATGAAGGATGACATCAACTACTTCATCCTGACGTCCCGTAAAGTTGTGGTCTGCGTCCTCCAAAAGGCACAAAGTGTGTGTGCCTGGTGTTCGGCTACCCAGAGCTTGTGAATAAATCAAAGCGTCATATCTGCGATAAATTCAGGAACCGCAAGCATCGTAGAAGCGGTGTACTGAAGCTCACGGCGGGACGGTCTTATCCGACAAACCATGGATTGTGATTGCGTCAGTTGAGTGAGGGAAGCGATCCCAAACTAGCGAGGTATCAAAGCTGATAAAACTCGCTAGGTCTTCCCGAGTAATAGTAGCGGTAAGCATCTTTCGAGCGACGCAGACGTTCCAGCTGTAAGATTCCTGCGTTTCTAAGTGTTCCCACCAAATTTTTCCTGCCGCGTTTTCTACAGATGACCCGAGGAATCAAAGTGACCGAGACGTATAAAAGCATCAGCACTTACCGACAATTTTCTGGAAGCAGGATGCCAATAGTCAACATCTGAAATAAATAATCGGAAAGCCGATACGCACCCCCATCCTGTATCGACCCGAGGCGTTGACGAACGCAGAAACCTTTTTGCCATCCTCACTGGTGCAGAGCCAACGAAAACTAACTATCGACCCGCGGGAATGGCCAACGACAAGGTCGATGACGTATCCGTAATTCGCCTTCAAATAATCTACAACAACTTGAACATCAGCAAGGTCTTCATCAAGTGCTCCTTGTTTCCATTTTCCTCCGCTTTCATGATTTCCGCTATGATAAAAAAAAATCAAACACCGCACTACCTCAGCCCGTCTATACACACCGAAAATCAAAGCGGAAGGAGTCCAGAGGTAGTCGACGGGCAAGTCGTTTTTGATACAGATAATCTTTGTGCCTGGAAGGTGTAATTTTTTGTTCAACTCTGTACCAGTTTACTGGAGATACGGAGATAGATTGACCCCAGAGTACCGTGTAAAATCTGCAAAAATTCGGAAGACGTCAGAAATGTATCAATAGCAACGAGGGACGCTGGTATGAATCAGATCCAACTACACACCAGTGCAATGCTTCGCTCACGAGTTGATTGACGCGGGTCTAGTTGTTCTAGGATGCCAACAAGGTTGCAGTCCACCTCAGCTGGATGGGGAATAAATAGTTTAGTCGACGTTCTATCTGTCATTGCATGTGCAAGATTGGCCTGAGATAGTGGTGGTAAAGAAAGGTCGATGCAAGATCCTTATAACCGAAGTAACCTTTACATAAACAACTCGGTGAAGGAGTTACCGAGAGCCGGAGGTGTACTACGATCCATACACGTTCTACCTCCTGGAGTCACTGGGATAGAATGATGACGACGTGACAAAAATACTATAAGCTTTGCCCAGCCTTCTTCCCGAGCAGAGCATCCTTAGCACTCTTCCCTCCTTTCATTTTAGCCACCTTTTCTTTCTTCTTCTGGCCGGCACCCCCGCTGTACTTTTGCTTATGTTCCTCCTTCGTTACGGCACTGA
Organism: Laccaria amethystina LaAM-08-1; assembly: GCA_000827195.1. NCBI lineage: Eukaryota > Fungi > Basidiomycota > Agaricomycetes > Agaricales > Hydnangiaceae > Laccaria > Laccaria amethystina. The sequence goes on from KN838731.1 coordinate 48,561, forward strand.
CGGCGGCAATTTCAGTCGCTTTCGCTGGCGCGGGATTAGCCTGATCTGATTTGGCCTTCTTCCTCTCCCTCATCGGCTTCTCCTCAGAGGCTATCGGCACGGAAGGCGTGGTTGGGGATTCAAGCGATGGGTTGAATTTTTTCTCCTTTTTCTTGGGAATAACTTCAGCCGATGAGGGTGATGGTTCAACGTTGATGGTCGCTGGGACTCTTTTCTTTTTCTTCTTATCCCCGGCGACGAAAATCGGTTCAGAAGTTGGCGCAATCTTCACTGGAGGCTCAACGCTGGGCAGGGGTTCAGCAGCAGAAACGCTGTCAGGTTTCATTTTTTTAGCTTTTTTTGCGGACAACACGTCGGCCGTAGTGGTTTGCGACGTGGCATCCTTTATTTCAGGCGTGGAAGGGGTTGCGGATGCCATGCGCTTCTTGGATTTGGCGGGGGTATCCACGTGAGCTGCGGCCGCCTTTGTGATTTTGGCGGATGATGGGGCAGCAACGGGGGGTGGAATGGTTGACTTTGAAATAGATTTCTCTTTTGGCGTCGGCGGCACGTCTACAGGAATGCCCTTGGCACCTTTTGATTTCTTTCTCGGCTTCTCCTCTTCCTCGTCAGAGCCGGACGCCCTCTTCAGCCCCGATTTTTTTGTCCCCTTCTTGGTCTTCGTCGAGTCGTCGTCCACTTCCATCTCTTCCTCTTCGCCGCTGTCTTTCTCCTCCTCCTCCTCCTCCTCCTCCTCGGATTGCTCGTTCTCGGCTGTAAAGCCGTCCCAACGTCCTCCCTCTTCCCCATCGAGACGACATGACCATATTGGGAGACTGACACTTGAGTTGGTTTTGATATTGAAGCTTTGGACGTTATCCCAACCGCCCTTAATGTGTTTGACGATAGCGGGAATTGCGGATTGGATATTGGCGAGAACTTGTGCGGGTTTATGAGAGAGAGTGCTGACTTTGATTGAGCTGCGAAGTCAGGGATGCTTCAGTAGAGATTGAATAATGTGACGGAAATACATACGTGTACGTTCCCTGGTTTTGGTTCATGTAAGTTGAGGAAATAGCACGCTCCAACTCGCCCTTGAGATCTTTGCGAGTCAGACAAACGGGTATAGGTTGTCTCGAGCGAAATGTCAGGAGGGGAGTCGGTGATGTGCGACGCACTCACTTCTTTGCCTCAAACCATTTAGTGCCCAACAATTTTGGAAGTAAAGGAATCACTCGGTCGTCTGCCAGGAATAGCCCGTTCTCTTTAAGAAGGGCTCTCCTTGCCTCAAAAGGCTTGAACTTCCCCTTCAATTTCTCCACGCCCACCACCCGGGAGATAAATTTGATTTCGTGCGATTCCAGAAGGTCTTTATACTGTCGTTGTGGATCTTTCGTGATTAAACATATGGGGGTCGTGCGAGGATCGACCAAAGGATGAATGATCGGGCTAGAAGAGATGAGAATGAGGAAACTGGAGATAAGGCAGTATGAATTTGTGCGTACATCTTTACGGGCTTAAATTTGTGCCCAGAGGGAATTTTCTTGACCGTAACGTTCAACCAGATATTTTGTTCCTTCCCGGGGAGAAGTTCTGTTTCCTGAAGCTTTTCTAGCCTTTTCGACTCGTGAGAGTGAAGGGCTTCCACTGCCAGACGGCATTGCTTCAAGGAGACTTTTGAATCGATGAGTTCGTCTTTGGCCATATCGGAGAAGAGCCTAGAGGGCAGGGTGTTCAACAGTTGGAAAAAACCTTTGTTTGCAAATGGTTGGCAAGAGCTTCCGAGCAGTTCACGTTGCTTGGCAGCTTTGAGCCTCTTGAGCACGACCAAAACGAATCTTTCTCGAGGCTGCGGGGCCACAGCCAACCATGGTCCCCTTTGTACTTTTGTTTTATAGCTCATTTATTATCGGTGGGTATACCATTATACAAAATACTATCATAAAGTTGACTCATCCCATTTACCAACCATTTACTTATAAAATTCAAGCTTGTTATGCCACGCGTACCCAAACTGTTTTACAACAGTATGATGTCCCGGATAGCCAAATATGTGATTCTCTCGCAGGTTTTGCACAACGTCTTGCAAAGGATGAACCGTTCTCCCATAGACGGACTGGGCTCCAGACTTGCTGGACACGCGAGGGCAATGCTAAACAGCGCAGGCCTGGTTTAGTCGACCCGGAGGACACAAAAGAAATCGATCAAAAGAATCGCACTTTCGTCCCAGTGCCTCCCCTCGAGCTCCTTCCACTACATTTATCAGGACCCTCTTCTAATCGTGTGGATTTGGTCTTCTTCTCGGATGGCTGTAAGATCTTTGTCGCTGTAGCGCTTGTCTTCATTTATCGGGTTGAAAAGATCTTCAGGAGGAAAAGGATAAATTCTTTAAGGACGCTATGCGTCTCGTGGACGACATTTCCAAGAATCAGACCTTCCATACGGTAAAGCCTTTGCTCAACTTCTGGGCCGCTTTTTCCCCTAGCAAAGAGGTTGTCTTCGACTTATCTCGCTTTCGCTTCAATGTCTCACATTTCTTTAGAGCGGTATCGGTGTTGGTGGCGTTCCTAAAGGGTAACTATTTGGGGTAACGTCCGTTGACATTGAACCTGAAGACTCAATTTGTCAGTACACCATTTGGGCTTTACAGAAATGGAACCGAGCTCCGTGGGGTGTCTTACGATAAACCGGAAGTAGCCAAAGCTACATGTGAGTTTCTGGCAAGTAAATGCGATTATCCGATTCTTTTAGGTATACAATTTTACTCTCATCTTTCGACCATGCTAATATGCCACAGGCAATGATAATTTATATGGAGGTATCTATGGTTACTTTCCTTTGATGCCAGGTATTGATAATATAGCGATTTCAAGGACTGGGCGGAGAGTTCACGTACGTTGCTCCCTCGAGACTTTCAGAAAAGACTATACCCGTGCTGCTCCTTCAGAGTGGTGACCTCCTCCTTCCTTAACGGTCCTCTGGTACTTCGACATGAGCTAGGGCACTCCATCATTGATGTTGGTGAGGAGTACGACGGCGGGTTTGCCTATTTTGGCGTGAATGCAGCGGAAGATTTCTCGGAGCCCCTTCCTTGGGAACATTGGCTAACCAATCCCTCACCCATCCTGGACCAGCCCAGAAAGCAGGCGCGTCGCATTGAACGTTCCGTCATGCCCATGCAAGCATACCCTTGGACAATGCTCAACTCAAGCTCACCCTGGTCTATTACGTTCCCATCATCTGGAATGTACTCGAGACACCTAGTCAGATTCTCCTTATCAGGGCTTCCTGAAAGGTCAGATTTGAAGGTCGAAATTGACGGTGTGGATTTAGGATGGGTGCCTGAGCCGAACATTGGTGTTGACCGCTGGCATTATGATATCCATCGGTTTGGGGGGTTACGTCTCGGAGAGCACGAGATCAAATTCACTTTATTGGAAGGGAACAGAGAGGGGATTGCTCAGCTTTGTAGCATTGAGGTTCTGGAGTTTGGAGACGACGACGAGTAAGCTGGCTGTTTATCATTTTTGATTCGCCTCACATGGCGCTGTAATAGATTCAACAACCAGCCAGGTTACTACGGGATCTTCCCAACGTACGTATCTGCTGCTGTGGACGTGTTTAGACGTAATGACCTGTTTTATCATCCAGATTCTCCGACCTCAACGAAACAAGCTACCGCCCAACGAATGAAGATTGCTTAATGCGCGTCGTCACATCGCCTCATTTCTGCAAAGTCTGCACGGAGGGCCTTTGGCTCTCCTTATTGGGTCACATTGACCTCATTAACGACATACGAATCGGAGAATGCGAACAGCAGAGTTCTGGATCACGGATGCGAGTGGTCGACCTCCAACTATTACCTCTGGCGCAATTTCGGACGGAAAGTATCACTCCCAAGGAAAGCTATACTGTCAAATGGAAGAAAGATGGCAGGACCGTACGGGAGTTTACGAATCAGACGAGGTTGGAAGTTGATGGTGGTGACGCTGTTGGGAGATGGACTGTTATGATCAAGTTTGCGACGGAGGAGGTTAGGGTGAATGATGCACGTTTGTATTCCAGAGCACAGCTTACGATTGGCAAGTGCGGCAGCTGACCAGTGTCTTTGCGATGTATACACATTTCCTGTTTCGTTCCACCCTTGTGTTATTTCGGTGTATAAACACAAATCCATCCTCAAGCCCTAGGGAAACAGCACAAGAGGAGTAAATAATATACTGTATGGGGGTATTATTCCAAGGTAAACGAATGACGTGGTGGGGGAATAGCGGTAGTACAACTCGTCAATGAGGCGAGGGATTGCGTGAGAATGGAAAAGAGCAACAAAAATGAGGGGGTTTCGGGTGATGCATAGGTTAGTGTGTAGTGAAAGGGGAAAATAAGAGAGCCTGTGGAGTGTCGACAATGTAGGAGATCTACCAAGAACAACTAAGCTTTGACAAGACTAGCAAACGAATGTCGAAAGTGATGGTGAACTTGGGAAGACATGGAGAGTTGATCAAGAGAGGGATTCGAGCAGGGAAAAAGGCTCTAGGGGAAGAGGAGGACCAACAGGGAGTGTGGGTGTTAGAAGGGTCATGCGTTTCGTGATCCAAAAAACGAAATGCGAGAGAGTGAGGGAAATGAAGAAAAGACAAAGGTTGAATGAAACCAAGACTGTCCATCCAAAATGAATCACATAACCACACAACCAGCACAGCACCCCGCGCCCTTCTCTTCCTCCATATGCTGTGGTATCCTGCCCATTTCTGGGTTGACAGGGTTAGTAGGCAAGATCGTGGTCTTGTCTCTCGGAGGTGCGTATTGGGAGAAAGGTGCTGGTGAGGGCGGAGATCCACGCCATTTGGGCAAGCGCGATTCCTCCGGCAACGTCTCTTCTTCAAACTTGTCGCCCGTCTTCTCGTATTCGTCAACTGGATCTTCCTGTCGCCCGAATTCATCCATGGGTATGGATTGGTCACCGCCACGTGGTGGACGGTATTTGGAGTGGTCGAACCCGAATGTACCTGGAGCCTGTGGAACGAATGTGTCAGTGACTTAGCGATTAAAGAAAGCGAGCGCAAGTACAGGTGCAATTGTGTTATCAACCTTCTTTGGTTGTGGACCTCCATTCGCCTTCTCGTATTGATCATCTAGTCCTTTCTTACGCGCAACAACAGGTAATACAACCTATAATCCATCGGTTAGTTCCTTTTCAACATCCAAATACGAGCAAAACGGAAGCAGAAACGCACCTCATCCCAATTCCCTTCCTTCAGTTTCGGCTGCGTCCACGAAGGAATAGCATCTGCCATATCATCATCTCCCTCATCACTTCCCGGACTAGGGTAATAAGCCACACTTTTCCTATTCGCCAAATCCTCCTGCTCCTTCCTCGCTGCCACGGTCTTGGCCCTAGTAGCTTTTGACGCAGCTGTCCGCGACTTCTTGGATGCAGACGCTGAAGCTGGCGATACGCCTCGCTTATTTACAGACATGTGTGATTGTGCACCAGCTTGCTTCGTTGGCGGAGTCTGCTGCGCCGGCACTTGGGGCGGTGGAGAAGGAGACCCGGCAGAGTTATTCGTCCCTCGGGAAGTATTGAGTGTCGGCGTTGACACACGGGATTCAGATGAGCGACGTGAGGAGGGGCCAGGTATCCGCGTGGGATGGGGATAGTGACCATTTTGCTGCGGCCGCTGTTGTAGTGCAGGTAATGGAGGTATTTTGGTGGTGGCACTGCGGTCCGAAACGGTCGTTGAAATATCCCCCACTCCAGAAATGTGGTGATCGTACCCACTCCGCCGGTGAGAGGAAGTAGTAGATCCCAGATCCGATATTTCCCCATCCAAGTCAGTCAGAGGACTTTCATCTAACACCCGACCGACTTCGTTGACGCGCTCGTCATCGAGATACAGGCTTTCCCGTCCCCGGTCCTTGATAGTAATCCCAGCAATGCTGTCCGCACGTTTACGGTGACGGCGGTAGTCTTCTGTATGATTGGCTACCTTTGAAGCCAGCTTCTTCTTATTAGCAAGGCTGTGTCCGTAGTTTGCGATCTCTAGCATCTCCTGCCTCCGACCCACCCTCAGCTCACCTACACCGCCGTTCCTTGATACCTCTCCCCGATACCAGTGTTCGAAAGGGCGTTCCTCCGAGTCGTCTGAATGTCGCGGTGGAACGTTTTCATACTCTTCATGTCCGTTCTGTGAATAGTTAATTGAAGAGGTGGATGAGAAGGGTGGAGACTCGTTCATGAGGCGAATGGTAGTTGGCAGAATTCTTGTTGGTTCAGGATAAAATTGCTGCGTCGGCGAGTAGGGACTGTAGCCATTGGATGGCAGTGGGGGAGGAGAGTGTCCATTGCTAGATAAGCTCACACGGGACGCCACAGGTATCCGAGTGGGTTTAACGTCGCTAGGTCGTGGTGACAGCGCTCGCGTCGAATCATAGGATTTCGCAGTGGTAGGCTTTGGCCGAGCGTTGCCGTTGGGCAGGTCGGTGGTGAAAGGTTGTGAGTAAGTCCTTGAACGCTGGAACTCTGCGGAGGAAGGCTTCTGCTTCTTTGCTGACGATGATGAATCCGCGCTACTGCCATTGACACGGGGAGTGGCTGTGGATGACATACGATCCGGCTGTTGATAAGCAAGCTGCAGACGAGTGCCACCAGGTCTACTGCTAGATTGGGAATCAGGGCTGACAGAGGACTTTTGTCGTACGGTGGAATCGTTGTAGTTGTAGTTGGGTGATTCGTCGGCCTCTGATAAAGAAATAGCGGACATGCGCTTGGACAATGTCCGGCTTTCGCTTTGCAGACCTACAGCAGACATATAAACATGTAAGGAATGGCGAGGCAGGCTGATTGGAACTTACGTTTGCGCAAAGCAGGTACGACCTCTTCGTCCCAAGAGGGTCCTGGGAGTATGGCCGATTGTGTCAGTGCCATAATACGAATAAAGATGAAAGGTCAGGGGCCTGCAGCCAGCGAAGGCTTCCCTTGTCCCGACGCCGTGGAGGGCCAGGGAGGAAGGGGGGAAGGAGAAGTGTCTGTCAAGGGCTTCAATTCAGAACGCAAATATTTGGGAGCGTGTGAAGAAATGCTTCTTTTCCGGTTAGGCTCTTTTGGGTAATGAAGGCAAAATGAAGAAGGATTGCAGCAAGAGAACGCTGGGGAATGAGAAGGCCTTAATTTACGACGGGGAAGAAAGGAGAAGCGGATACGAGAGTTCCCTCAAACCGTATAGGAGGTAATCAGTCACTGCTCTCATGACTGCCAAAAGCGTTGACTGATCAGTAACTGATACCCATGGAAGCCGACAAGTCCAAAGATTGAGCACAATCTCCCTATCGAAAAATAAAAATTCCGTACAAGTGCCATGATATTTCACAGGTGGAAAAAGAAAGAAAAAGCTCTCTCCTGTCTGATGGCTCCATCAGACAAAGCTCTTCGCTGAGTCGCTGAAGTTGTTAGGTACGCAGGCCATAGCCAAATAACACCCAAAACTTTTTTTGGTCACCGCCAACGAAAACCTCGTTCAAAATGAGTACGGCAGCAGCGTCGACGACGCGCTCTCTCGTGCGCTTTGGGCGCGCACCGAGGGTTATTAAACACCTGCGTAAAAGCCGACGCACTGGCCTCCCCCAACCCCATGTCAACTTCGTCACCCGAGAGTTCGCACCATGCAGACTCGAGGACCACTATCACAACACCCTCCGCGACAACCTCATGTACATGACCTACAAACACGAAGTCGGCGTACGCCCACCTCCACGTCAAATCAGGCTCACCTTCGATCCAAACGACCCATACACAAAGAACCGTTACAACCCCCCGGTCGGCGGATCGCAGTTGGGCAAGAAACCAGCTCCACCGTGCATGCCGGAGAACGTCGTAAGGTTAGAGAAGATTCAGATACACGCGATGGTGAAGGAGGCTGTGGCGAACAAGGGGAATTTGTTGGGTGCCATAATGATGATGCGCGCGTTGACTGGCGAAACGTATCAGGGCGGTGGGCACCATGCGGTGGAAGGCATCCAAATCGTTCGGGGAAAGAAGTCGGTGGGTGGGTGGCTGCGACCTGGCGTGCCTCTCGGCGTAAAGGTCGATTTAAGGGGTCAGAGTATGTACGACTTCCTCGGGACGCTCGTCGAGTTTGTGCTCCCGCGACTGCGCGACTTTAACGGGCTTGTCCTGCCACCTCAGTCATCTTCCGTTAACACTCCCAGTGCGGTGTCTGGTGTAGTGTCCTTCGGTCTTCCCGCGAACGCGATGGTCTTCTTTCCTCAGATTGAGGTCAACGTGGATGCCTATCCGAAGTTGACCGGTATGCATATTCACTTTGTGACGAATGCGACGGGGCAGGGTGCTCAGGACAAGGCGAGAGCTCTGGTCTCAGGGTTCCAAATACCCTTCATTAGGCGGTAGTATTTAATTGTGAGTGCATAGTCTCCGTCCTTGATCAGCTCCTCACCCTCATAGTAGACATATGCATTGCACTCTAGAATCTAATATCCACCCAACTATCACTTGAATTAACAGAAACCGCTCTTGCGCAACCATTCCTGGCCTAATTGAAATTCTTCACTTCAAGGCTAACAGGAACGAAAGACATATATTATACTGACGAGGTCCCAGTTGGAATAGTTACTTCACTGGAAGCTAACACAAAGTCCTTTACTATTGACCAGGTATCATGTTATAGGGAGTTCAAGGTTGACCAAATGGCATGAATTGAGGTGGTAAACATTAAATAACTATATATAATCTTTGATTCCACATTTGCAGCAAAAATGTTCTGTGCCATGCCTGTGCTATGGTGGTCTGTGAATTTCAATGTGATTACTTCCTTTGTCAGTAGTTTTCCTTGTTGCTCAAAAGTGCTCTAGCTTGGAACTGCTTCTCTCGGGATAGAGACAGTTCAGTCACGGCGACGTGACCCTGGACTGTTCCTTTCTCGCTTTCCAGCGCCCTGGATCGTCTCCCTGCGCGCACAGCCTCGTTCCTCTTTCGGTACATACGATCAGTACTGATCGCGCCGTTTTGCGTTTCAACCTAGTGCCATCGTCTTACCTGGCCTCCACCACTCGTTTTATGACCTCGCCGCTCAGCTAGTCCACGTGGCCACTCGTCATGTCGCCGAAACATTCCTTCCAGCACTCGCACTCGCTTTCGAGCTTCAGGAGCCCTCCCAAGTCTTCCTCTTCCTCGTCGCTCCTGATCTCTTCCTCCTCCTTCGCGTTGCGATCGCCAAAATAACTGGGATGGTCTCGGACGCGATGGAGGTGTCTCAGCCGGACTCTCGTGCCCCTCTCCTTCCCCTCAGCGTCACTCAGATCCACAAGCGGGCGAGCACCATGAACGAAAAAGGCCTTCCCTTCCCCGGATCGTTGGGTGCCAATGGAGCATGAGAGGTACAGCATTTGATCCTGTAAGTGTATATCCATCTGCTTGCATTTTCCCCCCCCAGACACTGATTCAAACCATGCAGGGATGGCCAACCCAAGGCTGTTCTCAAGGAATGGTGCCGGGAGTTCAAGCTCCCCATCTCTGGAAACATCACAGTCTTGACAGAGAGGCTTCGGGAGTACAGTGGGGATGACGAGAGGTGGAAGAGGTAAGCTGAATGAGTCTTCATCTCCGTGCTTCATCTCTAACCCCCTTGCAGCCTTGGGCCGGTCAAGACTCGCTCTCACAAAGGTCCCAGGTCAAATGGAAAACCCAAGCGATACCAGAAACAGTCCCATGTGCGGCGAGCAGCACTCTTCGAGAGTGCTTCAGCTCCCATGGCTTCTGCCCTGGTTCCACATGCCCTGCCCACAGAGCGCTCAAAGGATCGTCGGACGGCTCAGCAAATCGCGATGGTGGTTCCATGGGTAGGCTTTTCCCCTCTTCATTGTTGACCAAGCATAACCATCGAGCTGGATTACAGGCCGAGAACTACATCAAGCGGTTTCCATACAAGCCACCTGCACAGATGGTCGATGATGTTGGTCATCTCATCTTGGCGGCGACATCAAATGCAAGAAAAGAGCATGTTAGTGTCCTCGGATTAGTCGCACAGGAAGGAGGACAGTTTGGCACCTCAGTTTCATTGGCACCATCTCCATTTCCCTCTTCCATCCCAGCAACAACCTCTCTGTTGCCTCCTCCCATCCCAGCAATGACATGTCTCCCTCGCTATTCCTCCACATCGTTTCCTGCAAGCCTTGAAGCACGTGCATGCCCAGGCGAGGTTCCCATTGACTGCGCTGATACCAATGTGCTGACCTCCTCCAACTCACTCACTGCCGCCACAGGCAGTTTCCTCACTATGGCCTGCCACAGTTCCTTTGTGTCAGACATCGAAATGCCGTACTCTACCCCTCTTGACATCTCCCTAGCATCACCAGCCATTCCCTCATCATCATCGACTGGATTCGTTGAAATCCGATCCCTGACTCTGGCCAATGGCAATGTTGTCACGTTCACCGTGAAAGATGTACCAGAGCCGGCCTTTATTAAAGTCAACAAGGATATTCCCCTTTTGGCTTCCATGTGGGACGACGCTTCACCTGCTTGGCGTGGAATCTCTGTTACTGTAGTTCTTGGCCATCACATCCCACTCAAGCTCTGGCCCAGGCTCTACCGATACTGGAAGCCTGCCGTTTGGAGGGCCAAGAAGGGCGAGTGGTTAAAATGGAAAGTAAGCCTTCAACCTAAACGAAACTTAGCTTCATTCTCAAGCTTATGCCACAATGTTTGTAGTCTGTTGCACAGTGATACCTTCAAGGAACCCCGGCAGAATTCAATGCTGCTTTTACTGTTAATGGCAAGCTGCTTTCGTACACCGCCATCGAGAAGGCCATCACCCAGTCGCGTGTTGCCAACGACTGAGTGCTAAGTGCTAAAGCTCGGAAGGAGTATGGGTTGAATTTCAATCAAATGTTTGTGTACCACCGGACCTGCGACAGGACTCAGGTCGTGATGAGCAAAGACTCAAGCATTGCTCGGCGCTATCGTCAACTCTGTGGAGAGCTTCAGCAAGATGAGGAGGGTGATTACGATGAGGATCTTTAAATAATCAGTTTCTACAAAACAATACAGTTCTTTTCTTCTTGTTATGTTACATTTAGTCTGTTGAACTACTTTAATGTTATCAACATCAGGAAAATCACTTCTTCCCTGAGGGCACCCACAGTAGACCCTGGATACCCAGGGGCTGTCAGGAAACTCAG
>KN838732.1:1298-18053 GCA_000827195.1 Laccaria amethystina LaAM-08-1
CATATCTTTGTCAAATTTTCATTAAATCTCTTAAGATTTGGTCGAATGACGGGTATTTACAGGCTCTACTATGCTATATAACTCGTTTAATTTTCAGAGTAATGATAGTTGAGATAGAAATGATTTCTATTGGTACAACAAAAATTACACCAAAAAACCGGTCCGAACTGGTCTGTTTTGGTTGCGTGGACCGCAAAAGACCGGTCCTAGGTGGTCCGGTCCGGTCCCCCCAATATCTGGGTCGGTCCTGGACCAGTTGCGGTCCACAGTTGCGCGTTTTGGGCGCAAAAAACCGGACTGAACCAGACCTTAAAACACTATCTCTCATGCAAAGTCATTCTGTCTCTTCCCCAGGCATGAACCAGTGGATGCATTGCATACACACCATCAGATGGTGTCTTGATCAAGGAGAAGAACAGTAACACACGAATGCCTTCTTGAAAAATTAAATTATCCCAAGTACCAACCTTGTTCAGAGGAAGCAGTCTCTGATCCAGCATAGAACTGGCAAGTGGCAATTCAGGGTTAGAGGTTTTTTGATCCTTTGGAAGAGCAGCATAATAAAATGTTTCCTCAGTAATTTCCTCATGATGGAAGAAAGGAAATAATTCCAGAAGGAGCATTGCACTATTGGCTGCATTGGCCTTATGAGAATCATCAGATTCAGCCCTTTGTTGAATTTCTTTGTATGATAGCTCCCATGTTTCATAGACAGTTCTGTTATACTTAGAAGCTCCAGTAAATTCAGAATGGGATAATAATGTTTTTCGATGTTCAAAATATTTTGTAAGATAATTTCCAATAGTGGTGGCTCCAGAAGCAATGTAAGTACCAGCCTGATCAATAGCAAGAGGAAGGTAGAAGAGCTCATTCACAATCTTCGAAGCTTCAGCTTGAAACTCCATTGAAGATGGATCCAGGCAACTGGCTTTTAGAAGTAATTCAACAGCATCATCCTCTTCCATCTCAGTTACCTCAAGAGAATTCTCAGGTGAAGTCAGGTTCCTCATGGTGAAGTTGCGACTAGTTATCAGAATATTTCCCCCCCTTCCAGGTGGAAGATAAGCCTCCAGCTCAGCTGGTGATAGAACATCAACATTGTCAAAGACCATTACATAGTTCTCTTTCAGCAAGCCAATCCAGTGAAGAGCAGATTCAGGTGAGCCATCCAGTCCACTAGACTGGGCTGCAGGAAGATTACAAATACCCTTGAGTCCCTGTGTGATGGTGCCAACTGAGGAAGCATCAATCCAGAAAACAGAAACAAAACTGAAGGCAATTGAAATTTCAGAAATGAGGGTTGGATCTGCCCTCTTGAAGTACTCACTAGTCAGACATTTCCTCAACAAACTTCAAGCAAATCTGAGTCTTTCCGATACCCCCCATTCCATACAACAGAAAAATCTTTCTCTTCTGAGCTGAGCTGTTTGCGTTAGAAAAATGCTTCTCAAGTTTGGCAATGACTTCTGTCCGCCCTGTAAATCGATTGCTTGGCTTTGGCATGAGGGGAATGACCCCATCTGACAAAATCCTATTGCCATAACTGTTGTAGTAGATGTGCATCTGCCCCAGATCCACACTATCAGTTTGGTTCACCGGAACATTTACATGATAAGCATTCTACTCACAGTGTTAGCAGTATTGAATGTGTTGTTGCTAGCAACAAAGTGGTGAGCACCGGCAAGAACGCTCGCTCCGCTCATGTTGAGATACCGATGATGGAGAGGTTCAGGATGAGGGAAAGAAGGAAAGAGAGAGCGCCTGGAAGGCAGACCCCCAATCACGCCACGAGGTGAACCTGTGTTGGTCTATTTTTATCTACCCCCAAGCACGTGCCTGAGCGTCTCCTCCGAGTTCTCGTCTTCGTCTTCCTCATTTCCCAGTGGTTTATCCTCTTCGATGGGTGGGCTCGACTTTTTTGCATGCTAGCTCTATCTGGAACCTACAGGGTTTACGCTAAAGGAATGACGTCTGCTCATAGCGTCGAAGGCGTCCACTGGTGATGATGAGCGGGGCTTCACTCCGCATCGTCATGAATTCATAGAACAGCGAGCATCCCTTAAGAGTTTCTTGGAAATGAAGGTATGGAGTGAACTCCCTGGATGCAGAAGCCTTGGCTGACAATTTTCTGGGTAGCAGACATTGCAGATTTAGCTGTCCTTCAGTCGTCGAAATCAAAATACCATATGTGACCTACCCTATCTCGTTTCGTCTTTACAACCCTCCATTTCTTGCTGTCAACGCCCAGACCGGCCGGTTCATCGTCGAACAAGCTACATTGTCTGAAGGCGCCAATTTTGCCTCCTGTACTTGTTCCAATGCACGTTTCCAAATCTACAACCAACTCGTTTTCGGAAACGGGGTTACTTGGAGGCAGAATTCGACACGGTAGATTTGCTTATTCAAGAGCTCGTTGGCGCAGATGTTTTGAGGGAGTGCTCACAGTGGAGAGACGCGGAACTTAGAGCAGTCGATTGATTCGCGGTGGAGAGTCAATCCAAGGGAGGCTTTAGGGAGGCTCTCGAGTAAGTTTGTCTTCTTTTCCGTCATGTCGGTAGCTAATGATTTCACACGCAGCCAGCTCTATAGTACTTAACTTCCTTTCGAAAGTTACAGCGTGTTGCCTCGCAATCCCTCTTCCACTTTCACCTCTTCTCCTCAGACGAAAGCTACCCTTCGACATACGGTGACCTAAGTTCGCGAAATTTTGCTTCCTATCTGAGTGAAGGTGTCAAGTTCTCTCACTCCGTGATGCTTGCTCTGCCTCAGCACATTTCCACAACTCCCCTTCGCCAATCATCGCTCATTATCGCGGGTCCATCCTACTTTCATCCTCGTAGCATATCCAGGGACCGAGGGTGCTAACGAGGCAACGTCGATATCATCAGGGAGGTCGCCAACTTGGTTCCTCGTTCCAGGAACCCGATGCACATGTATACGCAGCATGATTCCGCACTCTGCATCCAAGCAATGATTATAAAACTAATCTATCTATCATTCTGCAACCCCCAATACGGCCACTGCCATCGACATCGCGCACCTATATCCATCCCCCTTGTTTCCCTCCCATCAACGACGAACAGCCACCTAACTTCCTCAAGTATGCTAAGGTCCTCTGAAATGGCACCGCAGTACTTCCCTCCCAGTCTCGACTGCTCCCCCGCCGCTTCTCTTCGGGTGCAGAAACCACATACATACTTCACCCTTTCCGCGCTCCTCTTGACTGATGTCGATCATTGGGAAGGCCGTTCAGATGACACAGACGCATGCCTTGGTTTTGGCGTGTGTATCTCGGAGGCGGATCCAGGTGGGGCGGACGATGGATGGGTCGAAATACTCGTCGTCGTTCGATGTCGACGGGCGAATAGGATGAATCTGGGAAAGAACAAAAGAGGGTGAAGGTCGAGTTACTGGGGCCGCATGTATTTGGTACGCCACCTGCTTCTCAGTTTTTCCTTTTCTGAGAACTTCCATCAGCTCCGAGGTTGTGCTTTGAGCCTCTCAATGACGTGAGCGTATGTCCGCCCCTCGCTTCATCGTCTTGCTGAGAGGACCCTCCATCGTTGTCCAGTAGACGATGAATTTCTCAGCTAGCCGACTCTTTGCATGGCCAAGAGGTGGAAAGAATGCCATTGAGTTTGCATGCGTTAACTTGGCGCTCGACAACACTACTTTGAGGATTTTGCGGAAAAAGGGCAAAGGAGGTTCATTGAGCTTGTGGGCTGGAGTTGTGATTCTGGGTGCAGGTAGAGGCGTAGCCCTCGATTCGACGAGGGAGATCCAGGGCGCGATATTGCGATGTATGCCATCGAGAAGGGGAACTGTATGCGGAGAATCGTTGAGCTGGGTATGATGGAGTAGGCGCCGTAGGCCGTACATTGGAAGACCGCCGTCGTGTGGCTGAGTATGAGGATGCTCGACTTGGTGGATGGCAAATGGTAAATTCTGTTGTGCGACCACTCTGGAAATTCCTTGCCTGACGTGTTAGAGAATCGAGAGGAGGCGAAATAATATGAAAAAGTAGGCGTGCTGAAGTAACATTTGAGTTGTCGGTGACCGGTTGACCAGAGCTGGCCGGTACTTATCATACAACTTCAGCAATGAGGGATAGTGAGGTCACGAGGCATATCATCCAGGCAGCCACAAACGTTCAAACGTTCACGTCTTACATCACTATGTCAGTGAGGCAAAAAAAGGGCCTGTTTCGTATGGTCCCACAATTTTAACTATCTCTTGATAAACATTGTCTTCCTTCAATTCCCCCTCTGCCATACGGCGCATGACTTCAATGCTTCTTGTGAAAACGCCTCTGCTTCGACTTGTCATTGATTCAGTCGAGAAATCCCATGGCGAGGAACCAAAGTTTTTCGAAACGTTGAGATGGTTGGTAATTGGTAAGATAGTGATTTAACCACTCGTTTCGAAGAGGTCCTATGATGGAGGGGACCTTCCATGCATGAAGCCGAAAGATTTGCCTGGACATTGTACCTTGGTCCATGCCTTTGGGTATATCATCATTTACTTCAATGATTAGACAAACCCCCCAGATCAACGATTCAACGTCATGGCGATATAACCGAATGGGGGATGTTTTACCGCGTCTTCTGTCAGGAGATCAAGAGCGGTGAAAGCGAAGGCCTCTAACCTTCCGGCCAGTGCCATTCACAAAATCGAAATCATTCAGAACACCAGCGCCAAAAATGGGATCTAACCTTAGATTATCGAAGCTGATATTACCATGTTTGAATCCTTTCTTCCAGAGCGCGTAGTGGCCTGAAATCACGTCAGCAGGCATGTGAGAATCAAAAAGACCAATATTTACATTCAAACCACCCCTTTCAACCCGTGAAAAACGTTTTTGCGCTTCTTGCTGTGGGAGTGGAAGAGTGCAGTTTTTTCAAAGGAAGTGCGCGAAGCACCCGTGACTTCGTCCTCTCATTAGGCTTGAAATCCAAATCTTCACGAATAGATCCGGTGTGACAGTCAATATTCATAGAACAGACGATGATGGGGGGTTGCTTGGTTAGGCCAATCCTTGCTAAGGCCTTTTGCGCCTGCTGAATGGCCAACGCCTCGTTGAGCCTGTCTTCTTTTGGCCAATAGACCTTCGCAACTACTCAACGGTTCGACACCTCATCATCATTTGATTCGGGAGACGCAAAAGGCATACGTATTGTCCAACGGTTGAGACGGGTCAAGCGTTGGAATGTGAAAAGAAGGGCCGAAGAATAGGGAAGATCCTGCAAAAAGTTGATGCCTGTTGTCTGAATGGTACTCAGGCGATCGAAGCACCAAATCCATGCAACGTCATCTGGTAGGGTGCAGATGTATGAATAATGGCAATAAAACCAAACCAAAGCAGCATACCGATGATCAGGATACTGCACGCGTGCAGAGCGTATACATCACGATTCAATATTTCAGCAGCATAGATTGCCTTCTGGACAAATGGGGAGGGTGGAATATGAATCCTGCCAACTAGTGCGGCATCTGCTAATTGCTCGTGCTTCATTCTCTTGGAAGACGTGCCGTATGTCCCCAACCAAGGCCTCTTGCTTCCTAGCATTGCGGACCCCGGCGAGTCGGGAGGCTTGGACGCTGTATTGGATGTCAGCAGTTAACAAATTGACGGTTGATATGTTCTTACCTCCCAGGTACTTCTCGTCCTCACCTTCCTCCCCTCTCTTCTCGTCTTCGCCTTCCTCCTCGCCCTCCCCGTCATCACTTTTTGGGATATGCCAGTCAAAGGATCTGGAAGGAGCTTGCATCGGAATCAAAGGCTCGCCATTCTCTGAACCGACAATATCCTGTCTCCTAAGGAAGATAATATCTGGTTTTTGAACTGCTTCCAAGCCGCCGTAGTGAGCTTTGATCTGCTTAGGATCATTGCGGTGGAACATGATGCCGGTGGGTTGCTTGAATTCGCAACTGGCTGGCTGGCTGGTCTGGAGTGCCTCCAAAATGGTGGTTGAATGCACTGATTCTCAGTGCGTAGCGCCCCAAAATATATTTGTCCTCGCAGCTGCATAATGCTCAGATTTTTGAAATTACAGTAGAATATCAACGCACTTACCAGTCTCTCAACAAGCCCTTCGTCCCCTGCGCATTACATATTGGCAACGCAGCCATAAGGCATTGGTTAAAGATGTCGTCTGAGGGATCACCGATACAAATCTTCTTCAGAAAGACCGTAAAAGTGCGGAGATTTACCTTGCCCTTGCAAGTTCATGATGAAAAATCTCACGGGTGTGTTGCCTCGACGGTTTCCCAGGTGCTTCCTCTGTCTTGTGACCCATCGTCTCCTCCATTCTTTTCCCTTCCCGACACCGCAGCTCTCGCAGCCACCCTCATTGCTGCGTCTTTACGACTCTTTCATCATGATCAACTCCAAGAACATCTGCCTCATCCTACTTACTTTTTTCTGTAACCCTCCCGCCGTCCCTTCTTTTAAAAATGGCCATTTCGCACTTTCAACTTGTCCACAAACACCATAAAAAGTGTCGTTAATTAGACGTGGGCAAGCGTGCCGCGAGCGCATGTAGGTCTTTTCTTTTGACTTGCAAGATTCTTATCTCACAACGATGATGACCACAATCCAGGGTGCAGCACGGGTGGTTTCTACATTGCCCCAAAGATGGGCGACACCGTAGACTCTCTCAAGCCCCTACCCATCACCTGGGACTCGTCCTGCCTCAACAGCACCGATATCGACATCTACCTCATTTCTCCCAGTTCCGCCCTTCCACGCATCCACCTCTGGACGGGCGTTGCCCTCAATCGCGGAACATACACCGCAACACTTATGCCAAGATGGTGGAACGCCACCAGCTCCCAATCCCTCCAAATCACCATCGTCCCAGCCGGCCAAGCTCCTTTCCTCTCCCAACTCGCAGGAGGGCCCGTCTTTACTGCTACCTATACGGCCCCTTCCACAGGCACACCAGCCTCTGCTGACGTTAATCAGATCGATTCAGGTGTTACACCTGTGAATGACGCAGCCAACGCGAAGAAAAAGTCTATCTCAGGCAAAGCAACCGCTGGCGTCCTCATCTCACTCTTGTTTATCTGCTTGTGCGTCGCTGCGTGGTTCAAGATGCAAAGGGCAAAGAAAAGCGAGAGCGAGGCAGTCGACAAGCGCATCTCCACCATCTCCACCGACTGGAAATCTATCTCTGCAGCAGGCGCACAAGCCACCATCAGAAATTCTATCGCCGTTTCCGGGGGTGGGAGCCGCAACTCTTCTTTCTGCTTTGGCGCCATTCGTCCTTCTAGCCAGTACATTGCCGATGCCGATGACGCAGGGAACGCAGCAGAGGTCGGGTCTACACGCAATATGTCGCAATTCCGCCCTGGAGTGGGTTTACAGAACCCTGGGGCTCTCTCTTCTACAGAACGCGTGTCTCGTGTCTCCTTTGCGGCTGATGCGCGTACCTCTCGTGCCTCGTTCGCCGCGGACCCTAGGCCGCCGGACGAGGGCGTTCCATAGCGCATATATTCCGCCTGTGCCTGCGTTGCCGAGTGACGACGTGTCGGATGATGGGTCTGGCTCTCTGTCACCTAGACAGACACAAGGCCCGTTGACGCTCACTCCTGAGGACGTTAGGGCGAGGATTAACGGAAGCAGATCGATATCTCCCTCTTCGTTTGAGAAACCTAGAGACGAGTCAGATGGATGAGGTTATGCCTGCGCTGTGCAGTAAGTTTTCTTTTGTATTCCCTCTTCTTTCCTTTCTTCCTTTTAGTGATGCGCACAGGCAGACCCCTCCTCCACAGGGGACGACGACTTTTTGTTCTTCACCCCTGCAGCACCAGCGCCCTCCCATCCCAAACCTACCGCCTCTTCTTCCTCTGCAGGCCTAATGAGTTCCATCAGGTCATCCATGCCCATGCAGCTCATGCTTGCATCCGTCATGTCCCCCGATGGTATGTTAAGTGCTTATGCGGAACGTAAGGCGGCGGGTGCCAACAAAGGCTTTGGAGGGGGCATATCGACGGCGCAGATCAGTTATCCCGTTCCAGCGGCCAATACAAGTACCAGCAGCGGGAGTGGGAGGGGATGAGGACGTTGTTCAATAAGGGTGGCGCTGTGAGCCCTACGAATACGGGCAATGGTGGAGTATGATGCGTACGGGGGAGAGGCAAGCTATGCGATTGGGGATGAGCATGATGAGGGTGATGTGGGGCATAACCTGTATGGAGGGACTGCTTGAGCTGTATGAATGAATGTGGGGCAGGCGCGTGGAGTTTGGGTTATTATTGCTGCCTCCTTCTGATCCCCTCAGTCCCATTCCCACTTTGGCTGTCCTCGACTGCGAACGAATGAACGAATACCCCCAATCGAACTACCCGCGATACCCGCCCCAAGCAGCCCTCTTGCTTCCTTCCTCTGTGCTATACTACGAAATGTGACATTACCCGCCCATGACCCTTTGGTTTTGATAAACCCACCCTCAACCAGTACCACCTACCTCTGCCTTCTCTCATATCTTCCCCACTTCTTGCCAGTGTTTTACTAAACATTACGACCCACTACTCTATTACCTTCCCTACCTACCTATCTCTACGCCTTTCCTTCCCTTTTCACCTTCCTCTGACCCTTTTGCTACTAGGCGTAGCAAAGTTGGTCAGGTGACCATCGCCAGTCCTGCGCCTAGATTTACCCCACCCACGCACTTACCCAGACTTTCTGACTCGAAGAAGACTCTTGACTTTTTGGACAATTTTTTTTATGGATTACGCGACGCGAGATTGTACCCTACACTGCAGCAGACTGCCGCCCGTGCAGACACAGACGTCTACTCTATTATATAATACTAATAGCTCGCCTTTCGCTTTTTTGGCTTTTCAAGATCAATTTCTTCCGCAATTACTTACCTTTGGTTCGTTATCCATAGTTACCACTACGCGAATGAGTCCTATATTAACACTAAATCTTGGCTTATATGATGTGCAATGCACTCCACACACAACGCAACATCACGCGGTTCGATTATCTTTCGTGGTGTTGGCTCATTAGCAACAGGGTTGGAAATTTTAGGCTTTGAACACAGTCGCGTTCGCGCCGCTAAGTGATATTGGTAAAAAGAAACATCAAAAAGTTCAAATTCATTCATAGCGAAGCCTAGTTATTTCATATCAACAATCCGCATAGTGGTACACGATTCAATTCCAGCAAGGACCAGAAACCTAATATTTGTAGGGGAGATAGGTCATGGTTTTCCTCTTGACTTCGAAAGCCTGCCAAGAAGCAACAACCTGATCGTGGCTCTGAGCAAAGATTTTTTTAGGATCAGTTACACCGCTGTTGATCTTGTCCTGAGCGACATGAAGGTTCGAGGATATAGTCGCAAACGAAACTATATATTCAGAAACTCAATAATGGGTTCCATGCGTGAGTTTGATGAAAATAATTTAACCTTTGACGTCTTGGATAGTCTTGAGAACTGGAGGGAGATACTGGCTGATCTCTTCCAAATAATGCTAGACTCGCCGTCACCGTGTTAGAATTCGATATCGGGGTAAACACTATGGACTAACCGATTGGTCGCCAAACTTGCTCTGATCGACACCCTGATATTTATCTTGGCCAACTACGATGCTCTCCTGAATGTTAACATGGGCTAAAATTGCGTACAACGCCGCCAATTTGACGTCAACGTCTGCCAAGCTATTGATCCATCTGGTGGTGATCGCTATACCCTGGGTTGCGATGTTGTCATAAAGTTGTTGAACCACATGCTAATAGACTGGGGTTATGAAAATATTTTTTGAGATTTGGAAAGATCGTACCGCAGCATCAGATGAAAAATCATGGATAACTTTGTCGACCGCATCTATCACAGGAGGCAAAGCGTTCTTGACTTCGGTCGACTGATTATAATGCTGGCGCGCTAGTTGAGTCTAAATACATTTCAGTGCATCAGTTATTCCAGTCCATAACTAGGACAGCTGAGAGCTCTTACCGGGTCAACAAGTTGTTGTGCTGCTACGTCGACCTGTAGATGGCATCAATACTGAGGCGCAGAAAACAATCATCATATGTTACCGTGCTAATTGCTCCCAATGTGCCCTGTCCGACCTTGGGCGGGAGTCAGTACCTGTTGATTAGTACAAATAACGAGAAATATAGGAGATGTATTACCCCTCCGGAGAGAGATGACGCGGCGCCCGAAGCCTACATTTTCGCAGATAACGGTCAGCACCTACCAAATACAGTCGCGGTATGGCACTTACTGCCGAGCCTGTTCCTCCTACTACAGCCGTAGACTATAAACACCGTGAATAAGACTCACAGATATTGAGCAAAAATGACAATGTATTACCGTGCCACCGGCTATATCGCCCACTCCGATCAATGCCCTTACGGGCTGCGAATGGCTCGTGACGTTAGTTTCAAGCAGTGGTAAGCAATAATCACTGCAGTGTCCAAAAACGCTAAATCTCTGCAAAATTATAAGATTCCGTGAGATGAAAATTCAAGCAGTGACAAGGTAATAACTTCTGTTGATACTCGCGAATTTTGATGAAGGCATCCTGGTTGAAAGGGAAGACATTATCAGTAAGAGGGGCGGCCGGAACAATGCTGACAAGTTGGGAGCTCATTGTGTATGAGTCTCACAGTTGGATAGCCCGCAGTATTTATACCAGTAGAGCAAAAATATACCTGTTTCTAAAAAAAAACATCCAAAGTTCGTTTGTGAAGGCTACTATGGCGCTCTCGTCAGCTGAGAACAAACAAATCACATGTTAGCTAATTCTTCTCGAGAAGATCACTGACAGACCACCTGGAAGACAAGAAAACTTGAAAGGAGCTTTCTCATTGGCTGAGAGCAGACAGTTGGAATGATTAGATGCATACTGATTTTTGTCAAGAAGCAAACTTGTAAGCACATGAGCATCCAATCACTGGCAGGGGTAATGGAAGACAAGGATGCTTGACAGAAGCCGGAAGACATAAAAAAATTTCATGGTGTTTTCAGTTGGAATTCAGGAAGTTGGCCCGAACCTGTGCGACTTAGGCCGTGATTGCGGCTTTAGGTACCCTCCAGAGTTCCTGATGTACATGCGGTTTCCAGTGCGAGCAGACAGTTGGAATGATCACATGCAGCACAGTCTAATCGTTGTCGAGAAACCATCCAGTCACTGGCAAAGACAGAAATGCCCGTCGTTGGTGAAATTCAGCGAAATTTTGAAAACATTTTCAGTAAGTACGAGTCCTATAGCTATGACCCAGGTGTCATTGTCAGCAAGCAAGGTGACCGCTGCCGCTGGTAAGCGTCAGCCTCCAGTATAAATAGAACGACCCAAAGCTCAGGCACCACTGCCGCGTATTGACCTCGACTCTTCCTCGTGATGCCATATACGAACCACGCACTGGGTGATTGAGGGCCAGAACGGAGGAAGTGCTTTGTCAGTTGCTGAAAGGCGACTTTCCCTGGTGGAAAAACGCGGGACAGGGGCAGAGAGATGGAGGAGCATCAGGGAGGGCGTAAACCTCAATGGGTGGATGAATGGGCGGGTGACGTGGGATGAGAGACAGAGGCGGAATGAGACAAAAAGGGACTGGATGCGAGTGGAGGGTCAGAGTCGGAGGGGTGCAGGATGACGACAATTGTCGGGACACAGTTGTCATGAGAAATGTAGAATGCGCGAGTGTGTTCCAGAAAGAGATTGTAATTGTGTGCTGCGTAGGAGGGCAGATGAATGAGTGGATGCAGGGAGAAGAGGATAACGAGAATGATGAGTCCAGATGTATGTCAAAGTGGGAGAGCCAAAGTCAAAAGCAGCTCCCTCTAACTTTAAGAGTGGCTCTACCCCACTATGGGCTGATCAGTGAGAGCGGGTCAACCCTCAGGCCTCAATGTTGCTGTCGATCTGTATAAACTTCAATAACGGAGAGGTTCCACATACGATGATGTCCCTCTGCCAATGCTAAGTACACGTTGGCGGTAACGTCCTGTAGTCCGAATATGGCAATACATTACGACCCCTACAAAAAACAGATCACATGATGTGTTCCCTCACATGAATCACGCATCTTATCTAAACAACTAGAACAGCAAGCTGTAAAGCTTGCCAGTTTGTAGAAACTTATCAAAATAATCATAAAATTTTAAGGAAATTACATGCAGTGCTAATAAATGTTGGATTACAAGCAGATCACTTGACAACAACAAGGTGGCCGTGCTTCAAGGGTATTACTACAAAGTGCACCATAATGTTCCATAATCTGCTGTGTTGCAATGGTCTAACCTGCTGCCTTATGTGTTTATGTGTGTTGTGCCAGATCCCTGTAGCTGTGTTTGATTCTTGGTAACTGATGAATTTTTTCATGGCCTTGTCTGGTATATTGAAAATATTTGTCCACCTTCCTTTTCATACTTTGTGACCACTTTCCTTCACCTTATAAGTACAAAACCAGCCTGGTTTGAGAACACATGGTGAAAATTAACTGAATTTTGCCACAATGATAATGCCAAATTATTTTGGAATAAAAGAAGCCAATCAGTATTATTTTACTTTATATTGCATTCCCCAAGGTCAAAAATTTCTTTCCAATTTTACTGTGAACCCAAGTTGATACCAGCATCATTTTGATGATAAGAGTATATAATATTAAAACATGTGAAATAACATGTGACAAAGAGCTCATGTGATTTGGTTTTTTGTAGGGGTCATATTGCACCTGTTCCGAATATGAGTGACAAACAACTCAGATTAAGTTAACCTCAATTTCATAACATGTTCTGCAAGACATGATGTGACAAAATGAAGCTCCCATCCATCTTCTTGTGTATAACTTCCCTCCATACAAACCCACACCAAATGTGCACAATACTGCAAAGCGGCACCCTGACTGGGTATCCAAGCCATTGCTTCCATGCCAGGAACATGAGCACCAGTGTCACCAGCCCAACCCCAATTGACAAGAAAAAATTAGAAAGAGGTGCTCCAGGTAGGATAAAGATGCCCAAACAAGCCGCCCATGCTATTGGACTAGTGTTCGCAGGTCCAGTCTACAGGACTGAAAATATACATAGGACTGAGCTGGACTGAACCACAGTCCAGTCTTTTTCCAGTTGCAGTTGCCCACATTTGGGATCAGTTGCAGTTGCCAGTTGCCATGTTTTGTAAATATTTAAAAACCGAAAAAGACCGGTTTAGACCGGTTGCAACCGGTCTTTTGTCCCGTCACATGATGGACCTTACTCATCCACATTTTTACTTAATTTTCGTTCCCTGAATCATCAAAAACAGTCAAGAAATGGTTGAGATATGGCCAAAAACATTTTTTGTACATGTATTTTGTTGTAAAATTACCTGACCCTATAATTATTTTATGTACAGCTATATGACATCATAAAAATAACAACAACACAGATAATCATTTGTACCATGTGATGTTATTTATTTATCATCCAAAATGAGTTGCACCTACAAACTGCAAATTACTAACTACAAATGTAATTTGAATGTATGTCCTTTCCGTTTTCCCCATATCTCAGTCAAATCTTAATGGAATTGTTTAAACTTTTGATCAGTCTACAGAGAATTAAAATTTCTATCTATGTACGCAATGTACGTGAGGTAATATTTAAAATATTTGGTACGGTAAATTTTACAATAAAAGACCGGTTTTTTTTTGTGTTGTGGACTGATTAGGACCGGACCAAAGCGGTCCGGTTACGGTCCCTTAATATCTGGATTGGTTTATACCGGTTGCAGTTGCCAGTTGCCTCATTTCGAGGCAAAAAACCGAACTGGACTGGACTTTAAAACACTATATTGGACCCAAAACAGCACAAAGGTATACTGCAAGTTCAAAGGGGAGCATGATGATCAACGACCATGCTAAGGTACCTCGTCAGCTGGAAGGGAATGAGGTGAAAGGGATTGGGTGCACGGTAGAACCTAATGATCCACCACAGATCAGGCACTGCTACATGGTGGGCCTTGTAACAACTGTCAAGAGACGCCGGTGTACATAGAAGCCAGTATACACTGATAAATTTGATGTGTTCTTGGTGGGTGATGATGGAATGCCAGGTCAACATTAGTGTGAGGTACTCGCTCGAGATCCATCCCCTCAATTGAATCTGAAGTCAAAAAGAAAATATTAGCAACAGCGCTCACAAGATGAATAGATAATCACCGAGAACTCACGATATCTTTGGGGGCCATGACATTCCCCAAGTTGACAGACTCAGTCTTCCTATCCCAATCTTTCGCAACCATCTGACAAGGGCTGGATGCAGAATGGAGGAGGGAATCATATTGGAGCATAAGTATACCCCTAATATCTGGCTGACAATCAGGTCGATGGACAAAGGGGGGAGGGAGTTCTCACATAGGGTAGTTTATTGCCATGTTGGCAGGTGGATAGAGCCTATAGCCATTTTTGCCCCTCATCTCAGGCCTTACCCTTGCGCTTGGCCTAAGTGGATCATGAACTGGGTCTTGCAAAAGAGGGATTGGTTTTGTCATTGGAAGAGACAACAGAGGTGAGGAAGTAGTAGAGGTAGAAATGATTGGTTGAGCAAGGGGTCCCGATCAATTCCTGTTTATAATGGGCAGGATCCAGCCTGCAATCTGAGGAGGATGTCTGGGACTTGGAAATTTCGGTGGTTCGTTGATTCAGTGAAATGATCAAGTAGTAACCACCACAAATAAACACCAGACGTTGACCATAAATTGAATAACCACATAGCGCCTCTGTGGATGCAAAGCCTGCTATGAAAGTATATGAACAAGTAGACGATGCTAACAGAATTTTATGTAATGTAAATACTAACAATTTGAATTTAACCAACCGCCAACTGATGATGCACATTCATGTCCAAATCGAGCCTCCTGGCCTGTATCCCACCTCCCTCCCCAATCACACTTCTCCCAGGAAAGCTTCAACTTGCTCTGGGTAGTCATCATGTGCCTCTTCCAAGTCGCCAGTGCCTTTGACAATTGTTATTGTAATAGCAGCGTCTTTTGACTGCATGACCACACATATGATGTCACTATACTTCTGCCTGGCAATGTTATGAGTGTCAAAGTGCGCAGGTTGGCGGCCTGTTTTTGTCAGGTGGCACTGTGATCATATAAGTAGCCTTCATCAATGTCTTTATTGACCCACCCTTGCTGGAGTGATGAGATTGTGGCGACTTGAAAGAAACCTGGTCATGGCTGATCATTGCTTTTTATGTGACATTTAAATTTATGGCTCACTAGTTCTTATACCTGCTGCAAAGTCTTGTCAGGTTTCTTGCTTATGCGACTGTATTGTAAAGTATACATGCAAGAGAGGGTGTTACGAAGATCTGTCCAAGCCAGTTGAGAGAAGCAAACACATGATGAGCTATAACGATCACATGCGAGGTAGGTTTTTTGCAGGTATCTCGTCCACACATTTTTGGTTTTGCCTTGTATTCCGATATTTTGAGTTGTCCCTGAGACCCAGCAAAGGTTAGAGAGCTAGTAGGGTGACCACGTTCCAGATAGAAGGGCGCAAATGTGAGAGCATACAGAACGAACTGCCAACAAGTAGAGAAGAATGGACGATGAGATAACTTGAGCATCCTATGAAATATGAAAAGGAAGAGAAATATTTAGATAAATATTCAGATGCAAGAAATCCATGGAGACAGATAACTTGTTTTTGCTTAGGGCTTGCCCAGCTCACTCAATTCAGATTTTAAATAATAATAATAAAATCCAAGGAGATGGGCAAGACCTGAGCATCTGGAGAGTCAATTGTGTGTAGTAACCAACCAGCTATACCAACCAGAGTGTAAGCTCACAACAAGCAGGTTGGTTCAGCACAGGTGAGGCAAGATGAACTACCAATCGAGCGGCACTCTGGAGAAATTTTCTTGCAAATATAAATACAAGTACTATCAACAAGGCAAAGAAGGGGAAGGAGTTGGAGAATAAGTACAAAGTTGATATCAGTAAATTACAGAGTCAGATTACTGTCTGATGTGATGATGAGAGCAGACAGGATTTTGTTTTGGATAGGAAAACATTTGAAGATTGCAGCTAACGAGTCGATATGGGACTTGTTATATGCTTTTGATGTGCTCATAGGAAGAATTTCTTCCATGCGGCGCCAATAGAGCAGAAAGGTGAGAGAAGTCCAGCCACCTGTTGCAGCGACAATCTCAGGTGGTACACCAGCAAGGAGGAGTTCAATGGCACCTCCTATATGAAAACTATGACCGGATTCGTAGCTACCATTTACATCATGTATTCTTGACAGTTGCCGTGGGCCATCTTGATCAACTACCAGAAATGAAATGAAATGATTTTCATTTCCTTCA
Source organism: Laccaria amethystina LaAM-08-1 (assembly GCA_000827195.1). NCBI lineage: Eukaryota > Fungi > Basidiomycota > Agaricomycetes > Agaricales > Hydnangiaceae > Laccaria > Laccaria amethystina. Next base: position 17,609 of record KN838732.1, read on the forward strand.
TGGCACTTACTTCATTCACCATTGCATCAATGCTCTTTCATTCCTCACGTGAAAGGCTTCAATTTTTTTTCATTCATCTCGTGAACCATATTAAATGCCATTTCATTCTCTCACGACATCTGTTTCATTTGTATTGATATGTATTTCATCCTCTCACAGCATTTGTTTCATTTGGTATTTCATTCTCTCATGGCATTTTCATCATCCTCTGTTTCATTCTCCTCAGTTACTATTTCATTCATTCTTAGGGAATGTCACGGGTTTGTGAACCCGTGCGGGTTGGCGTCACGGGTGGTGGCGGGTGCGGGTGCGGGTTGGGTATTTGTAACCCCAGCCTAACCCGCACCCGTGACACGGGTTCCCGGGTTTTGCCTGTGAGTCACTTAGTGTCACACGTGGTTACAAAACCCACGAAAGACGCAAACGAGGACCACCCACCACAACA
>KN838732.1:25373-38992 GCA_000827195.1 Laccaria amethystina LaAM-08-1
TGAAATAGCACCCCCAACCATCCCCTATTTTTTCCTGATTTTTTCCTGTAATTTTGTGTTGATAATACTATAAACAATTACAAATACAATAAAACATTGAATACCCCCAGTCCTGGTCTAGCCCTTGGCAGAGGTGAAATCCACCTCTCAGGACCAGTCTCAGTCCTGCTGAGCTCAGCCCTAGTCCACCAGCCATTTATATGGGCAACCCAACTCTGAAAACCACCTGAGCTTCGCCAAGCACTACCAGAGCTCGGCAGGAATTAGTGGGGGACAATAAAGACCTCTTGTTGCGTGGGGGTGTACTTGTTGTGTGTTGTGTGGGGGTGTTCTTGTCGCACATGGGTGTACTCGTCGTGTGGGGGTGTCCTCATCGTGCGAGGGTGTTCTCATTGTGTGGGGATGTTTCTTGTCATGCAGGGGTGTCCTGGGGGGTTGAGACGAAGGTGGGAGGGGTTGTCTGTATGGTGGGTGTCACATTAGTTGAGTGGGAGAGGGAAGAGATGGTGTGGAGGGGACTTACGAGGATGACGATGATGATTATTCGTCGTCATGCACTGTTGTCGTCCCTTGTCGTTTGTAGCTGTTCGCATGCCACGTCACCGATGGTACAGCACTGCATCTCCTCCCTCACTTCCTGGCCATCATTGTTCATCGTCGTCATGGCACATCCGGAGGGTACCGTTGACGTGCCACATCATCGGCACAACGTGATGGGCACTCGTTCAGTAGTTGGTGATGTGGCGTTACATTGTGGTGGTGGTCCATCGGTGTTGGTGTGTGGCGGTGACGGTGATGGTGGCCATTGGCGAGGTTGTCAATGATGGTGGTGGTGGGAAGACAACATTTGTTGTTTGTTGATGATGCCAAATTGAGCATCGGCAAACACCGACACTCAATTTGGGCATGGCCATACAACAACAACATTTATTGACATCAGTTTATTCTTTTTAAATGGTCCCATAGTGTAGCAGTAATATTGCCTTTCATGTGCCCACGTGATCTTCTTGCGGAGTTGAGTGTTCGATTCTAAATGGTGACATTATTTTTGACAAAGCTGTTTCCCATGGAAATGGAGCCTTGTTCCATGGAATCTCCACAGAATCCATATGGAATTGTTCCATGGAATCCATATGCACTTGTTCCATGGAATTCATGTGGACTTGTCCATGGAATCCAAGGTGGACATGCCCAAATTCCATGTGGAATCTGTGGAATCCATATGGAATTAACCATTCCATGTCCATTCCCTGATCATTCCACATGGAATCCATGATGTCCATGGAACAACAAATTGGCTGAGGCTTCAGCCAACATTGACTCCATGGATTCCACATGGATTCCATATGGATTAACCTGGGCAAGGTAAAGACCTCACGTTGGTGAGCTGGCATTGGAACCTGTCAGTTCACTTTAGTTCCCGCTCCCGGGCATCAATTAGCAGCGTGAGAGCAATGAGCCATGGGAGGATCATGATGAGAGTAGGTGCTGTGAGGAACCGTCCTAAGAGGGAGCCTCTCATGCACCTGAGGGTTCGGCGAAGGTGCGGAGGGGGTCGCGGCGAAGGGTAACTCGCAGACAGACAAGGAATTCAGAGATGAGTAGCTTGTTGAATAGAGATAAAAGTGTAGCGGGACGAGTTCTGATCGGAATAAGGCGTATGAGGGGTCGTCGGAAAGGTAGAGACAAGGCGAGTTCGAATATGAAGAAAGCGAGAGGCTAGGCGGCGAAGGGATCGAACGCGAGTGAGATCACGAATTTAACCGGACCTGGGTTAGTAATAAACTGGGAGCAAGGCTCAACCAGAGCTGGGAGCTACAGGCTCAACCACCTAGGACTATAACTGAGAGCAGGGCTCAACCAGGAGATAGCGGCAAGGGATGAGAAACAGGAAAACAAGTCAGAGATGCATTTGTAATATCAAGGATGAGGTGGTGAGTACATGACAAGCTACCTAAATACCTAGGAGAAGTGTAGAAGGTAACTGGGGAAGGACAATAGGTACAATAACAAGGAAATCGGGGAAGGACAATAAGTACAATAAAGACGGAGATGAGAGATAAGGAAATCGGAGTCGGAGTTGGATATTATTGTGAGTAGGCAATGTCAAGACAAGGGGAGGGAGTCTTGGCGAGTCTAGGAACAATAGGTGCTTTTGTGGTTCCTGGGCTATTGTGTTCAGTGTTGATAAGGTCGGCGAAGAGTTATTTGCACCGGCGAGGGGTTGTTTGCATAGGTTAAGAATGAAAGTCGTAGGTCATAGGGATGGTTCGTGACAGGTGCACTCTATGAGACTGCCAGGCACTGTGGGAAGTGCATGGGCACAGATGGTAAGGAGCAAGAAGAGGAGGGTGAAAAGGGTGATGAAAGTGAAGGTGGGGATTTTGAAGAACATCGTGTTAGGCACTTGGAGAGATTTGCAAATGTGGTTAGAAAGAAAATGTAATGTCGTTAAAGTTACATGGAGAAGCAAGAAAGATCATACCTTCTATGTCCGCTGTCCATCCCATAGTTTTCTTTCATTGTTTTTCAGCTCTAACAATCCTCCGAAGACGTTTATCTCCTTCCCTAGCCTCTGGGCCTACCTCAGGAAGTGTCAACCCAGATGACTTTGTCATCGATTCCATAGGTCTGGAGAAGTATGCATGGATATTGTAGACCTCCTTGTAGGTCGCTGTTAAGGGTATTAAATGGACCCTATGACCAAAGTAAATCAGTTCTGCTAAAGTGAGCAATCACAAGAGGGAGCTCACCAAGTATCCAATTGGAAATCCCTCAGCTGTCCCATTGTCGTCTGAAATTGATTTCCTGCAGTGTAGGTTGAGCCTTATCGATGAACCACCTGGGAAGCTGTGATGCTGTAGACTGTCGCCTTGCACACATGATGTGCGATGCTTGTGGTTGTCATTATCGTTTACACTGCATAGACCTTGTGGTCACTGGAAAAAGTCCCTTTTGTCAATGTGTGGGACAAGGGTAGAAGGACTATGTGCTCCATCTTGTAAAACCGACAAGCTCAAAGTTTGTCCTTGCTTGGCAAAGTTCTTAAAGACAATGAAAAAAGAAAAACAGATTGGAATGCCCATTTATTTAATGGCTCACAAAGTAAAGTTGTCATTTTCATACAGCTACACCAAAAAACAAAGGTAAAGAGGGCCAGAAATACATGCAATAGGGTGGCAGCATATTATCTGTCTGTAACTCCCTGATTTAGATCTCAGCTGCAGCTCAAGCCAGCTTCAAACTGTTGATAACTGGCTATCAAGCCAAGCCAAGCCTCAGTGTCTGGAAAGCTGTCAATCAGCTTAGCTTAGCTATTTCCAGCTCAGCTCGGCCAGCTTAGCCATTGTGAGCTGAGCCACAGCAACACTAGTCATGGGTGGTGGAGGTCATTGTGGGCAGTGGGTTGTTTGTAGACACAGGTGGTGGTGTTCATTTGTATGTGGACAGTGACAACACAGCACTTTTGTTGATGTGCCACATGGTCAGTACCATCTGCCATGTCAGGTACTTCACAAGGATGAAAGTGTGGGGGCTGCTCACCTAAATTCTTTGTCACCATCTAGACAACATGGCACATACCGTTGATGTGGCACGTCATTGTTAACGAGCTGTCAACATGGTGTTGTGCTCGTTCAGCCGTTCAGCACTGGTGACATGGCATTGCCATCTTGTTGTTGTTGTGGTTGGTCCATGCCATTGTGATGGTGGGCAATTGGTGATAGTGGTGGGTGGTGACAGTGGTGGGCAGTAATGGTTGTGGCAGGTGGAGGCCGTTGGCAATGGTGGTGACACAGCATTGTTGATGATGGTGGTGGTGTAAAAGGAAGTGTTGTTAATTGTTGATGACACCAAATTGAGCATCGTCATTTGCTGATACTCGATTTGGCCATGGCCAATTGTTTAGAAATAATAGAATTGCTTGTTAAAGTTTATTATTAATTAATAATGTGTATTCCAGTCATTCCATTCCTGATGCATTCCTTTTTGTCCATTTTGGGACCATTCTGGCTACTAATCAGGAATTACATCATTCTGCTGGAATATTCATCCACCAGAATGTCATTTTGGCTGGTCTCTGGGCCAAATTTGATTCCTCCAGAATCCACAGGAATGATCGGAATCCACCAGATTCCACAGGAATGACCATAACCTGGCAGGAATAAGTGGGGCATGACTAAGACCTCTGGTTGTGTCACATTGTAGTGCATTGGTCATGCTGCTGTAGTGTCATCACATTGTGGTGTTGTTGCATCACTGTGGTGTCACATTGTGTTGTTGTGCCATGGTTGTTGCATTGTCATGTTGTTGCATTGTTGTCATTGTAATTTGCCGTTGTCATTTGTGGTTGTGTCAGTTGTTGTTGTTGTGGAGGGGTGAGGCCGCCATGGTGGCCATTCTTTGTCTGATGGTGGTGGGATGTTAGTTGGGTGTGGTATAGAGGGGACTCACTATAATGACAACGATTATCATTGTTGTTTGTCATTATTGTTGCTAGTCATTTGTGGCAGTTAGTCTGCATTGTCTGGTTGTGACATCGCCAACACCCATTTCTCAGGTGAAAAAAGAGATGACGGAGAGTCATGCTGCTTACATGAATTAATGTGGACAGTGACAATGACATGTGTCGTCACTGTCTGGACAAGATGCCAGGTCATCACCATCTGTTGTTGGTGTTCGTCCATTGTTAAAGAGATGAGTGGTGGTGGGGAGGTGAGTTTACTGTGTCCTTACTGTGTCCTCACTGTGTTGTTGTCATCCTGTGTCATTTTCATTGTTCTGTTGTCATCGTGTGTCTCAGCAAGGTGGGTTGGGACGAATGTGGGAGGTCAGGATTAGTGCTTGAAAGTCCGGTCCAGTCCGGTTTTTTGACCCAAAATGAAAAGACCGAGACCAGGACTGGTCCACACACTTCCTAAAACGTCAAAAGACCAGACCAGGACCGGAAAAGACCAAGACTGCGGTCTTTTGCAGTCTTGGACCGGTCTTGGTCCAAACTGGTTACAACCGGTTCAAGACCGGTTTTTCAACCATATATGCCACAAATTTTGCAATTCTGAGCCGTCAGATTTATTGCCAGGCCTCTTAGCTTTCAAACAAGTACAAGAACGTTAAATTACATTGAGAATTGATGTATATACAAAAATACTTGAGTACATCTACCATTTTTACGAAATATTTTACAGATTTGTACATATCTTTCTCAGTTTTTGGCGTAAAAATATGATCTCAGGTGCGTTTTGAAGGGTTATTATGTGGGTACAAAATACCGGTCTTAACCGACAAGACCGGTCCACGTTAACCGGTCTTTTTGCAGTCTTGTAATCTCAAATATGAAAGACTGAGACTGCAGGTCCAGTCTTTTGCAGTCTTGGTCCAGTCCAGTTGCGGTCTTTTTTCAGTCTTGGGACTGGACTTCCAAGCACTAGTCAGGATTGTGAGGGAAGAGTGCAGGGAAAGTGAAAGTGGTGGAGGAACAGGAATGGGCATTGTTTCAGAGAGAAACGCAGTTGGAAAAAGGCTCTACATGGGTTCAAGCATGAAGCTTGGAGAATGAAGTATCAGCTCACACAGCTGCACTGGATGCAAGCTACAATAACTCGAACTAAATTATTGTAAAGAAACTGTAAAGAAATTTCAAATAATTTTAGAGTAATAATGTCCAAAAAATTGTAAAATTATTGTGATTTTTCTTTTGGTAATACTACTATTTGTCAAGGAAAAGTCACAATAATTTTACAATTTTTCATACATTGTTACTGTAAAGTTATTTCAAATTCCTTTACAATTTCTTTATAATAATTTTGTCCAAATAATTGTGGCTTGCATCCAGTGCAGGATCTGGGAACATATTCAATGCAAAACTTAAGAGCTTGACACTGAGCATGGTACTCCCCATCCCTCCATCTCACCACCTGAGAATGCTTGGCTTATAGCACTCCCTACATCAGTCCTTCATTTTCTGTGGTTTGGACAACAAGATGCCCATATTTACTTCTATTGGCTCTTGCCCCCCCCCCTCACCCTCCCTTGTTGTGTTGGACATACTAGAAAAGTGCTGTCAAGGAGTGAACAATTCCTGCTCCCAGCCCAAGGATGCCGTAGTGCTTATGTTCAAGAACAAGGAATGAGTTTCAGAGAAAGGTGGGAATTCTGAACTCAAAAAAATGGTATTGAGTGGCTGACATTTATCAAGTCCATTATAAACCAGAATCCAATATTTCTACCACTTCTCATACTACCATGGTACATACCTACCCACCAAATGTGAACTACCTTGTTGCAAGCACGAAACTGGGCCCTGGTTTTCAGGGAGAGAAGGCTCATCACATAAAGCCAGTGATCACTGCCACAGGCATCAACCCTGATGTCCTGTGCATATTATTATCTACTCTGTTCTAATCATACTGATTGTCAGCCACCAGGGGTATACAGGTTCTATACTACAATACACTGCTGGACCACTCTGGAAAGCCTGGTAAATCATTCCTAACAGAAGGGAATCACAACATCCCATCTATCAATTTAGAAAATCTCATCCACCATGATGACCTGGTAAGCTCACTTCTTCTACTGAGTGCAGTCATCACTAACAATTACATTGATCTAAGGTTGGATTAGAACAAGGCAGGTTGGAGCAACAACAAACCATTGATTGGAATGAAATCACCACTTGCTCTGGCACCATTGACTTTCAAGGCATAGCCACACCCCCTGTCCCATAACCTTCCACCTCTGCTCAAGCCTCGACCCAAACAGTACAGGAAGACAATGTTTGGATCATGATGAAGGCATACCATGAGCAAAGTTCCCTTTTATTGAAATACTGAGCTTACAATTTTGAGTGCTCTTGTCAATTTTTATTTTCCCACTTCAACTGGTTCTGCTTTTCATGTTCCATTTGGGACCAAGTGTAGGACTGACTTCCCTGGTTGGATTCATCCTCAAAGATAGTACAGTTTTCAAGACTGTATGCTCAATTCTGGTGGGAGCAGTCCTGCAGCTGCTGCTACCTGTGATCTGGACTAAGAAGGAGGTCTCTATTGTCCCCTTGTGATTGCTGCAGGATTCCTGAGGATTCCCAGGACTCAATATTGGCTGATGTGCCAGCCAATTTTTCAGTCCTGCAGGGTATATTCCTGAGGACTAGAGAGAGTCCTGAGGATTTTCAGACAGGACCAGTCCTCAGACTGATGTAAATGGGATGAGTCACATGACATATGAACATGTGTTTGTATCATTGTATCATGTGATGTTTCACATGATATTATGAACATTTGTTTGGATACATCATGTAATGTGATGCATTACATGTTTGTTGATCCTATGTGACATGTCATACTTTCCTTTCAACTGTCATCACCTCCACACAACAGCTAGCATGACAACAACACCAACAATGATGACACACAACAATGGTGGTGGCACCCAACAAATGGTGCCACCACCAAACTGCTGATGTGGCATGCCCACAGGGCCACAACCCCCAATGAGGACTCAGGATGACCATCCCCACACCACCACTGACAAACCTCACACACCACCAACAAACAGCCACAGGGGCCCCCACTACCAACAGTGACACCATCAATGAACAGCAAATGAGGCCCCACACCACCACCCATGACCCTCTAACAATGATGCCATCCATCAACAATGCCCACTGCCCACCAATGATGCACAGCACCCACCATCAACACCCACTGCCCTTGCCCCACCTGACAACAATGCCCACCTATAGACCACACCAACCCCCCATCCATGAACAATGACCGCCCATGGACAATGAGTGCCCACAGACAGAGACACCCCCCCCCCCTCCCAACCACTGCCAATGAATGGCAGTCAACCAACAGCAAACGAGACCACCACCAATGAAAGGCAAAGAGTGCCCACCCTCCTCCCTGTCTGTTCCCCCTCCCTGTCTGTTTCCCCTCCCTGCCTATCCCCATATGTCTTCCACCCCCTGTCAGTTCCCTCCTATGTCTTTCCCCTGTCTTTCCCCCCTCCCTATCTGCCACTCATGACCCCTTTGACTCTGCCCCCTCCCTGTATGTCTCTCCCTCCCATTAACATACTTAGTGATGTGCAAGGGTTGGTCAAACCCCAGGGGTCAGGGGTCAGGGGTCAGGAGGGTAAGGGTCAGGGTCAAGATTTTCTGACCCCACCTCAAACCCCAACCCTTGTCAAGGGTTGGAGTTTGTGTGGGGTTTTGTGAGGGTCAGTCAAGGGTAGTCAACAAGTCAATTTTAACTCAAAATCTGCCTCATGAAATATTTTGGGTAAAAGGATAGTAAAGAATTGGTTTAGAAGATTATCACCAGTGTTCTGGTATGTAAAACATGGAATTGTATCTACAGTCACGGACAATCAAACCCCACTTATTTTATAACTTCTAACTTGAGTATTTTGGTGTAAAATTAACCTCATATTTGGACTCCTAGAGCTTGAAAATGTCAGAAAACGATTTTTCCAGTTTTTTTTCACATGATTTTGGTTGCGCCAAAATTTTGGACAATTTCTGTACTACATATGGTGTGTGACGTAACTAATTATTAACCAGCACACGCTCAATTGCGGTCATCGCCATCTCTGATGTGGACTGATGGGTCTTCTGCTGCTTAACAGCCCATGCTAGCTCAATCGATAGCAATGTTAACTCACGCTTTCTTGCCTTCTCCACTCTCTCAGCCTTCTTGCGAAGTCTCTCGGGCACCCAGTCAAGATCTTTGTCATGATCTTCCACCAAAACTCCACCATGCTATCAGTCAGATCCTTCATGCTCAACTCCAACAATTCATCCATATTACTCAACTCATCGTCGTCCGATTGGCCTTCAAATGTTTCATAGTTAGGCTTTAGGCTGTCAAAATGGCTGAAGAATTCAAGATCCTCATCCCCATCATCTTCATCACTGGACTCTGGGCTCGGTGCTGGCAATTGGGGTGGTGTTGGCTGTGGAGTGGAATCTGAATGTAAGGGTGAGTCCCCAGCTTGATTCTGGAGCCTTGGTATGCCTTGATCTGTCCTCAGAATCTTGGTTGATTGGTTTCCAGGCATGATGGGGTGCAAGCGGTATTATTATTTTTTCGCTAGATGTAGTCAATATTGTTTATAACTAAGTATTGGATTATAATCAGCACTCGAAACGGAGTCGATTCGATATTTTTCCTTATTTCTACTGAATTTTTAGTGGGTGTGCCAAAATTTTGGGTCGAGACTCTTAAAACTACCTGTACCGCCTCATGGCCAGTGCTAATATTCTTTTAATATTCAAAGCTACTATATTTTCACCCAACTGAGGCTCTGAGCTCAGTTCTACAATCACACAAAGTGGGCACAAAAATAAGCAGGGTTTGATTGTCCACGACTGTATAATGACACTCTATATCCTCATCTTCATTGAATAATAGTATTTTTCTTCATTGTGAGCTTGTGAAAACATTGCTTCTCAAAGAATTTTAATTTATAAACAAAAAGCCAACAACCCTTGATGCTTACCCCTGGAGGGTTTATTACTCCTCAAACCCCAGATCAACCCCAACCCTTACCCTTCTCCAACCCCAACCCTCACCAAGGGTTGGGGTTGGGGAAGGGTAAGGGTATAGGTCATGATGAACTGACCCCGGGGTTACCCACGACCATCACTAAACATACTAGGTAGTAAAGTAATTTCTATGTTGTTGTTATTTTCAGTAGACTTATTTTATGTATTCATATATGGATGTTGTAAGAATTAACTATGGTCAGTAAGTTACAGGATTTGTTTGAATGTGTCACAGATGGTCAAACATCATGTAGTCCTCAGGAATCCTGAGGACTGGACAAAAAAAAATTCTTAGAACTCAAAATCAGCAATATCATAGTGTAGTCCTGAGGAATCCTCAGGAATCCTTTGTCCTGCAGGACTCTGAGGGGGACTGATAAGTACTGACTAAGAAGCTCCAATACCCACCTATCCAGGACTTTTACAATATCATACTCTTTTGGTGGTGAACGTCTCAGTCAATATTACAAAGGTTGGTGTCAAAATGGCTCACTCTTCTCAAATGGCCTATTCTCTGGATTTTTGGTCAACTTTTAGAAGGACTACAGGCGCTTTGAGGCCTTTCCAAGCACTTCCATATTGTATGAGCTGGTGCTAGAAACATTTGATTGTCAGCCATCTTCAACACGCAGTGTTTTTCCGTCAATGTATATCTTAGCTTTGTCTCTGGTATAGCTAAGTGGTCTTCATGGGCACACATCATATAGCACTATGTTGACACTTTCTGGGGAGCTTGTGTGTTACTCCAGTTTGACATCATTTTCCACTAGTACCTACCACCTCTTATCATAAACCATAGGCATGTGCCTGCACAGCGATTTGTTTATTGCCAGAGGAAATATGATATGAGATATTTCAGTCTTTGCCTAGCTGTGATTTTTTCAAGTGCAATATTTCATTGCCATTTCATTTCTATTTCATTGTGATATCATTGTGATATTATTGCTATTTCATTCCTATTTCATTGCAATATCATTGTGATATTATTGCTATTTCATTCCCATTTCATTGCAATATCATTGGATATTATTTCTATTTCATTCCCATTTCATTCCCATATCATTGCCATATCATTGTGATATTATTGGTATTTCATTCCCATTTCATTGCCATATCATTGTGAATACCTGTCAGGGTCAGGACATCAGGACAATGGTCACATGATCAATTACCAAAAATGGTCAAAAGACAAAAGTTGTAGCCCTGAAGTGTAGTTTCCAGAATCAGTTGGAATTTTGTTCTAAAGTGCTCCCGTTGTGGAGATATGAGGTAAAAGATTTTCAAAAGTGTCCTGTTTTTATTTTTATTTTGCATTTTTCTCAATGAAAACAACACCAAATAACATGCTTTCAACACATTTACAAAGCTAAGAGAAAGGGCTACAACTTTTGTATCGTGGGAAATTTCACCTAAAAAGGAAGGTGCATACCCTAAAAGGGAAATTGACACCTTGAGACTACAAAAGTTGGTCATAAACTACTAAGATTAGACATAGACTGCAAAGTTTGCTGATAGACCACAAATGATTACAAAAGTTAGACATGGACTACAGAGTTTACTAATAGAATAACAAAAGACTACAAAAGTCAGCAAAGTTTACTAATAGACTACAAAATACTACAAAAGTCAGACATGGACTACAATTTGTACTGATAGACTACAAAACACTACAAAAGTCAGACATAGACTACAAAAGTTTACTGATACCATTGATTACAGTTATTTACATCTATTTATTGGGCCCCTTGCTGACCAAGGGTCATCCAAAGTCAGCCTGCCCCATCCATCTCATTCAAGGCACATATTTCATGAGGAAATGGCTGGGGCATGTACAAAAATATAGCAGGGACCATATTCTATTTTCAGTTTGAGGAATTTTATCCATAGGAGAGCAGCAGAGGCCAAAATGCACCCAAAGTGCGCATTTTAGAGATTTTTGTTTGCATATGTTTGGCTAGGCTATCCACTAGAAAAAGTTTGTAGTGTCTACTTTTTGATTACAAAAGTTTGTAGTGTCCACTCTTTTTGATTACAAAAGTTTGTAGTGTCCGCTTTTTTTGATTGCAAAAGTTTGTAGTGTCCGCTTTTTTTGATTACAAAACTTTGTAGTGCCTGCCTTTTTTCATTACAAATCCGCTTTTTGAGATTACAAAAGTTTGTAGTCCGCTTTTTTGACATTTAGTTTGTAGTCTCTTTGACTATGTAGGGACATGATTGAAGAATTGACTTTTTGCCATTGTTGTAACATTTTCTGGCAATGTCATCTCGAAGGTTGTCTCCTACATCAGTGCAGCCTGTAGTATCTTTTTAGATAAGAAGCCACTATGGTATCTCTGACCTTAGTCAAACATCTATTCAAATCAGTAGCCACTGTTCTATGTCTGCCCATAATCAATAATTCTCTGTCAGTAGTCTATTCTGTCTTTGCAAACATGAGTAGGTGTCTCTCTCCAAACATCAATCACAGCTAGTCTTGCCTTCTTTCAAGAGTAGGACCAGTGAACGATGGAAGGCTGTCCATCTTCATTTGGCATTCAGGTGTCATTGGTGGTTGAATGTGTTGAAACCTCTGAGGAGCAAACAACACATTACCCATTCAGTGTTGTAGCCTTCAAAGACATTATGTCAAGGTTGACTATGTTTAGACCTAAAAGAGTAGCTACTGATCTAAAAAGATAGGACAGGCTGCACTAATGTAAGAGACAACCTTGGAGATGACATTGCCAGAAAATGTTATAACAATGGCAAAAAGTCAATTCTTCAATCATGTCCCTACATAGTCAAAGAGACTACAAACTAAATGTCAGAAAAGTGGACTACAAACTTTTGTAATCTCAAAAAGCAGATTTGTAATGAAAAAAGGCAGGCACTACAAAGTTTTGTAATCAAAAAAAGCGGACACTACAAACTTTTGCAATCAAAAAAAGCGGACACTACAAACTTTTGTAATCAAAAAGAGTGGACACTACAAACTTTTGTAATCAAAAAGTAGACACTACAAACTTTTTCTAGTGGATAGCCTAGCCAAACATATGCAAACAAAAATCTCTAAAATGCGCACTTTGGGTGCATTTTGGCCTCTGCTGCTCTCCTATGGATAAAATTCCTCAAACTGAAAATAGAATATGGTCCCTGCTATATTTTTGTACATGCCCCAGCCATTTCCTCATGAAATATGTGCCTTGAATGAGATGGATGGGGCAGGCTGACTTTGGATGACCCTTGGTCAGCAAGGGGCCCAATAAATAGATGTAAATAACTGTAATCAATGGTATCAGTAAACTTTTGTAGTCTATGTCTGACTTTTGTAGTGTTTTGTAGTCTATCAGTACAAATTGTAGTCCATGTCTGACTTTTGTAGTATTTTGTAGTCTATTAGTAAACTTTGCTGACTTTTGTAGTCTTTTGTTATTCTATTAGTAAACTCTGTAGTCCATGTCTAACTTTTGTAATCATTTGTGGTCTATCAGCAAACTTTGCAGTCTATGTCTAATCTTAGTAGTTTATGACCAACTTTTGTAGTCTCAAGGTGTCAATTTCCCTTTTAGGGTATGCACCTTCCTTTTTAGGTGAAATTTCCCACGATACAAAAGTTGTAGCCCTTTCTCTTAGCTTTGTAAATGTGTTGAAAGCATGTTATTTGGTGTTGTTTTCATTGAGAAAAATGCAAAATAAAAATAAAAACAGGACACTTTTGAAAATCTTTTACCTCATATCTCCACAACGGGAGCACTTTAGAACAAAATTCCAACTGATTCTGGAAACTACACTTCAGGGCTACAACTTTTGTCTTTTGACCATTTTTGGTAATTGATCATGTGACCATTGTCCTGATGTCCTGACCCTGACAGGTATTCACAATGATATGGCAATGAAATGGGAATGAAATACCAATAATATCCAATGAAATAGGAATGAAATGGCAATAATATTGCAATGATATGACAATGAAATAGGAATGAAATGGCAATAATATTGCAATGATATGACAATGAAATAGGAATGAAATGGCAATGAAATAGCAATAATATTGCAATGAAATAGCAATGAAATAGCAATAATATTGCAATGA
>KN838732.1:39546-54809 GCA_000827195.1 Laccaria amethystina LaAM-08-1
AATGAAATAGCAATAATATCGCAATGATATTGCAATGAAATAGAAATGAAATGGCAATGAAATATCGCACCTGAAAAAATCGCAGCTAGGCAAAGAATAAAATATCTCATATCATATTTCCTCTGGCAATAAACAAATCACTGTGCAGGCAAATGCCTATGGTTTATGATATAAGTGGTAGGTACCACTCTCAAATGCATCACTTTTGTAAAAGGAATACTGTGCCTAGTCAGCTAGTTGGCCAAACTAGGTAGTTGGCCATTCAAGCCACCCAGGCATGAATAAACCTGTCCCTCTCAATTTTTTTGCAGAATCTATTGTCTACACACATTGTTGATAGTCTCATGAAAAAAAATTGGCTGATTTCCACTTCCCTGTCCTTGAAGACTGCCACAGTAGCTCAATTTTACAGTGTGAGATGATTTCAGCTATAAATAGTAACTTGGCCTAAAGGGGACAGTGGTATCTCTACACCGAGAAACCTTTGTCATTGACTTTTTTTGAGCACATAGTTAGAGAAAGGTCATCGCATGATAAACTAGGGGGATAACATCTCTTGTTTGCCAGTAATTTCACTATAAATTTTGTATTTTTGTAAAGTGGTCAAGTATATATTCAGTATTTAGGAACCTAGTTGACCAGTCCCTTTTCAAGAGAGAGACCTAGAAAGCTGGGGAAAAAAATCCTTCATGCTATTTCGAATAGGTACAGTAGCATAAAACACAGGAACAGGGATTTTATATGTTTTTTTTCTGGCCAGCATGGTCTCAAAATCCAAAAAGGTTGAAATTAGCAATGGCAAACAACTTTAAAGAAATATAGCTTGATTTTTATTCAAAAAACATGAAAACACCTACAATTAAACACACAAGAGTTCATTTACTAACTGTCAATTTTTTAGAATACAATCTTCAATTTGGCTGCACTAGAGCGACTTGACCAACACTGGTGATTTTGGATAAGCATTATTTCGTGCCTAGATCAGTTAGATTGCCAAATAGGGACTAATATGATGGCCGTTTGATAACCGCTTGACAGCATGGCCAACTAGCTGGTTTAGACCAGTTTCGCAACCTCTGTTAGAAAAATATTCATACCGATGTTTTATGCAATGTAAAAAAATATGAAAACTACATGGACCAACTCCCAATACATTTGTCTACACAGCGGGGAAAAAATTGGGCCAAAAGGATGAGTATTCATTTAATAATATGACAGAAAAGTTACAGCGGCCAACTACATGACCAGCGACAGTAAGGAAAGGGGTGAGATCTGGGCCACCAATATCCGAGGTGACATAGGACCCCCGAAAATCCTGCTAAATGATAGATACCAAAATCGCCGATTTCCAGATTCTTGTCCGTACCAATTTTGGCAAAGTCTGTCCGGATTTTATCTAACCTAGTCATAATATAAAAAATTTGTCCGGAATGCGTATCTAGCCGTATTTAGGGCCCAAGTTTGTCCGGAATATAGTATCTGGCCTCCAGAGCGCTGGAATTTGAAGGAAAAGGGGAAATCTGGCTAAAATACTAAGCTACGCACTGTCCTCGGCCTTTTGGCGCTTCCTAAAGGCCTTCATTGCCTTTCTGAGCTGTTCCTTCCCCTTTTTCAAGTCATTGAAGAGTACCATATCGACGGGAGAGAGCTCGAATCCACTATTGTTGACTTTCAACAGCTGGGCATTCAAAAGCGTAAGAAAACTTGTTGGTGGCAGCAGGACGTATTGGTGTAATTGAAGCAATGCGGTGACCTCCGGAATGGAGCGGAACTGGGCACCGTGACCACTGTGTTCGAAAACTTGTAGAATGATCTTCGAAAGGGCGGCGATGTTGCTTGTGACGTCCGCGGGCTCATGCCTGCCATTTTTGGCTGTGGTCTTTTGATACATCACGACACTATGTATGCCTCAATAAACAAATAAAAATGAGAAGGCTTTGAAATACCTTGTCCAATACGCAGCTCGTCGTTGACCATGATTACGGCGTAGTCAAATTTGACAAGGTTTCGGAGTGCGGTAATCCGAGCACTTGATAGCAAGTCAACTCGAGGGACGTTCGCCGTCCGGAAAACTTTTTGGCGCTGTTCCAAAGCCTGGTAAAAGTCAGCTATGTCCTGTAAACTTTTATTCGGGTGATGCTGACCTTGACCGCATGAGTCGTAGCTACTGCCACTGCATTGGCCGTGTTTCCAATTGCTGGGATGCCGACGGATACTTGCCCCCCCTTTGCAGAAATCCAGCGGAACTGACGCTCGAGGCCTGTCCCCACAGCACGGTCATCTTGTTCTCCCTTCAGGATCTCGTGAAAACGACGGATAATCTTTTTGCGCATCGTTTCTTCTGGTTTCTCCTCGGCGATATCGCCAAGTTTGGCGACCACTCTCTGTGTTTCGCCTCCCTCCTTTCCTCGACTTCTCTGTTTCTCCAACCACTGGTAACTCATCGCCCATTTCTCTCGCTCCTTGATCAGGACCGCCATTCGCTTCCAAGCAAGGATTGTCCAGAGTGGGAGACGGTCACAGCCATCATTGAATCTCGGATCCACCACCGACTTTGCCCCATCAAGCCAGGCTTGCCCAAAGTCATCCAGGAGCTGTCCGATGAATGTTTCTTGTGGTATGGGTCGTGTTCGAAGGCACTCTGTATCTGTGTGTGGTGCATCAGCACTAAACCAAACGTTTGTTTTCATTCCGATGACACTCTTCGTCATTTTGGGCAATGTGAACTCCAGGAATTTGGTGACTGGGAGCTCGTAAGAAGGGAATAGTCGTTTGGATTGTGACTCCGGGACTTGCAGTACAGCTTTTCGGGTGTCCGACACCTCGGGTGGTACATCTTGGTAGTTTTTCTGGACTCCAATCCAATCTGATTCATTGAAAACAGCTTCAGCGTCGAGGACTATAACGCTGGATTGCATGGTTTATTGCACATTTCACGCCACATTATTTTCAATTTATCATTCGGTACCTGGTCGCATGTTGAAAAAACAAAAATAAAAAGTTGACCAATGGGTTCGAACTGCAGACTACACAGATTCAACACTAGCTTGTTGCCGGCTACGCTTATCCACTGCACTAATTGACCATACATGTCCTGTTAGGTATCTAGCCTGTCAATCTCCTTAGAAGGCTGTCCGGATTTTGTATCTAGCATTTTGCTGATTTTGTCGAAAGCCTGTCCGGTTTGTCTCTAGCCTAGCACCCCCATTTTGAAAATTTCTGTCCGGATCGGTATCTACCATTTAGCGGTATTTTCGGGGGTCCTGGTGACGTGCACCATAGATACACCATTTTGGGACATTATTACGTAAGCTGGCCAAATCAGGTTCATGAACTTTTATAACTCCCTCAATTTTGAATATTTTGCCAATCCATCTAACAGTTTTTTTCTTTTAATCAAATGCATCGCTTCTGTAAAAGGCATAAGGAAAGGGGTGAGATCTGCGCCGTCAATATCCTTTGTACAAAAGTAGCAGTGTTTAGGTGACGTGCACCATAGCAATTGCAATGTTCTCATGCTCGTCTCCTTCAATTGAACAACGTGTCACTCCTCAAGGCACCGAAGTGCACAGCAACATGAGCGTGACTCAGTTTGGCTCTGCTTTCAAAATCCTCGGTCGCACTTCTGCATAAAATGCCCTTCTGTTACCGCCCACTGCCAGCACCAGCTTTCGAGAGATGGTCTACCCAAGAGACACACCCATTGATGCTCCCACAGCCGTCGACGCGCCTGTTTTTGATTGGTCAACAACACCTCTCGCAAGAGATTATCCGGGCTACTACATGAAAGTATTGGATGACGTCTTCACCCGGGATGAATGTGAGGCTCTCATCGCCTTGGCGGAGTCTGATCAGGCATGGAAACAGGCCGCCTTGCATTACGGTTTAAAGCCAAACGAAACCTACATAAACACGGATTACAGAAACAGTGAAAGAATCTTGCGGTTTGACCATGAGGCTGCAAACCGACTATATGAACGCCTTCTTCCTTATGTCCCGGAAATTTTGGAGATTAAACCTGGGGGAGAGTGGGAAGGCGTTGTTGGCGTTCCTGGCAGAGTGCGAGGCGTTTGGAAGTTGATCGGGTATGTAATGCGTATTGCATGATAGCTCCATCGATTGACTGGTGACAACGTTAGGCTTAATGAGCGCCTCAGCTATCTGCGCTATGGTCCCGGGCATTTCTTCAGAGGTCATTGTGATGGCCAACTTCAGCTTCCTGATGGGCGCAAGTCCAGAGTGACGCTTCAGATATATCTTGGGAAGGAGGGCGTACAGGGAGGCGCCACACGTATTTATAGCATGAACGAAAAGCAATGGGTTGATGTTGAGCCCAAGATGGGGAGAGTTTTGATTTTTCAGCAGAGAGGTATCTGGCATACGGGAGAGGAGGTGACGAAGGGTTTCAAATATGCTCTGAGGACTGATTTCATGTTTGAGCACAAGGAGGATGAGGAGGATGAGAATTGAGTGCTTACAACTTCATCTGTACTTGAAGCTTCGCTTTCTTCGCTTTTGAAAATGCACTGTTGACCGCCCCAGCGAGTTTCGTTACGAAACGACATTGACCTTGCGGTTTAAGAATGACATAGACAGCTTCAGATGCCTCAATGGGGTATAGCGCTCATCAGGTTGAAGAAGGTTCCCTGTATGGACTGGAGTCTTTTTCAGCTTTGCCCAATCGCTGTGACGCAGACCTTCCGAAAAGGGCTTGTTTCAAGATCTTGACCCTATTCACCTCCGGACCCATTGATGATGCCCACTGGATTATCGTCCCAAGTGAGATTCGATTATAATCAATCCCAAGAAAGGCAGATTGGATTATAGCAAAAACTTGTCCGGGCAGAAGAAGGTATGCTCCTCGTAAAAGAAAGGCAGAGCCTCATAAAGTCCAACGAATAAGTTGAAACAAGATTCAGTTCACTGTTGTACATACATTGGTTATGACACAAGGACGATGAGAGTCGATAACACAAGACAAGGGCCATCTCAAGACATCTAGTACCTGTAACGCGTAGAGTAATCTGTCAAAGAAGACCAATGAGGTCGGGGAGTCGAACAGATATGCGATGAATGACTGACCTTTCGGCGAAACCACCAAACCCCTTCCTTTCGATGCACCTCGGTAAACCGTTTCGATGATATCAATCAACTGACGGGGGCAAAAATGAGTTCCACTATCGAATTTTGAGCACATGCACGAACCTCTTGCTTGTTATCCATGGCCCAGTTACTGAAGCAGGGGATATGTCAGCTCATGAAATATGAGTGGTAACCACGACTTACATCTTATTGTTGTTACCGGTTCCCAGATCGATCATGATGTGTTTATTACTAGCTGTGAGCTCAGCTCCTTTCCTGCGTCTCGAATAGCACATGCATACCGGTAGAAGAACATCACTGTACAAGGATCATACAATTCATACATCTATAGTTTCAATGTATTGAACGTCAGCAGAAGTTCCACGGCAAGCCAGTTATTCCCAGTCACCTTGTTAAAGTCTGGCACCTCAGTGATATCAACCAGGTAAATGACCGCAAAGTTCTGGACTTTCTCCGCGACGGAGTACAGCGTTTCATCCATCATCATGCATTGGCTGTCCCAGTCATGTCCGAATCGGATAACTACGACACGATCCTCTTCAGACTTGATAGCCTCATCAACGTGCCAGCCGGAAGGAAGGTGAGGAAGAAAATATGACATTTTTGAGGATGTGGTTATAGTTCAAGTCAACCCTTCGATCCTAACACGGGCAAACGATAATTCGTTGGGTCGTCAGCGGCGGCAACGATTATTGGGCTGTATGGATAACAAGGAATTGGTGTTGGTTGGCCGCATTGAATCACTTACTTGATTTATTGTGAGCCACGAAAACGCGTGAAAGGTGGACATACAATTGAAGCAGCTTAAATTTGAATCACCATCACAGCTAGCGCTGCCAGTGGTGTGTAGCAATTTGAGGGGAAGCCAAGCCAACAAGATTAAGTACAAATGTCCAAGATTAGAATAGAAGTAACGGTCATTGGACGTCAACTTCTAAAATCCGTCTACTCCGCAACTCGCGTAAATGCTCATCAGCATCTAGCATCCCCTCCAAAACTTGCGGCAGCCCATGAACCAACACTTGCTGCTTCAACCGCAGCTTCAATCGAGCCGTACGCAGGCTTGACATCCGCTCCGAGACGAGAACGCGAGCCAGTCCTTCCCAGGAAATTTTGTTGAAAATCTCTTTACCAACGGCGACCTCGACGGAAATTTCCAGTTCAGAGAGCCGGTTAGAACTCGGCAGCGTCTCCAGGAAAGCGACGAGCCATGGGAATGGATCGGCAAAGCGTCGGTTATTCAACATCAACATGATTATTGTGGCGTGAAGCGTCAACGAGCGTAGCCCGGGGAGCGAAGCGAGGCTAATCGAACTGGCAGGGGTCGAGGCGGGAGGAATGGTTCCATGAATGTGCCTGACTGTGTTCACTAAGGGAGAAAGACGGAAAAGAGTAAGCGACCATCCAAATTGAATGAAATAGATGTTCACTGACTTTCAGAACCTGCATCAAGGCTCAGATTTTCCAGGGAATTTGAACAGGTTTCCAGGATCCTCGCCACACTGTTATGGTCTTCGAGTGTAACCACGTGAACGTTGAGGTTTCGTAGGCGGGTAACGTCAAGGTAACAGCCTGGACTGTGCAACCACTCCGTCGTCCTCCGGAGGGTAATAGATGTCTGCTTAATTTCAAATTCTTCAAGTTCTGAACGTTGAACGGGGTTCGTAGTGGTATTATCCTGAAGACCAGACGGTGCAGTGTGTGTGGCTCCGATTTCGGTGTCGTCTACGAAGTAAAGAGGAAGGAGAGAAAGCCTCTTCAGCGCCGAACGTTTGCTGACCGACGAAGTCGGCACAAGTGAGAGACCACCAATCTCAATGTCAACAACGGATGCTGAGCGCAGCACCGAAGTCAATGCTGATCGCAAATTGGAAGAAAGTGACGACCAGGAGGTAAAGTATGATTTGCCGAAGCCGCCGCCGGGCTCAGCTCCACCTACGACGGCAAATTTGGTGAGACGAGAGAGAAGGGGAAGGATGAGATGGAGGGAGGTGTCGGTGTGAAGCCAAGGTTCATCACCACCACTGTGTCCTTCACATGCAATTGTCAACGCACGAACGTGGCGAGAGATATGTGGAGATGAGGTCAATAACTGTAGGAACCGCTGGGCAGGTGTGGTTTTTTTCTCTGTCGTAGGATTCGGGGGGCAAATGGTGACCGTTGAAAAGAGATATTTCTGACATGCGTGGCTGAAGTTTGGGTGGGCGAGCGCGAAAGTCCTGAGCGACAGGGCGTCGTGTCTGGCGAAGTCGATTATAATCTCAATCAACTCTTGTGGGATACTGGGCCGAGGACTCGCAGTGTCGCGGCAGTCAGTGAAAGTTTGCCTGAACGCGTCGAAGTTGTAAACGGTGGCCATTTTTCATGAAAAAAAAAAAAAAAAAAACCGAAGAGGTCTCACCACTCTTATGTATACGAAGCTTTATGGCATCATGCATGACTGTGACGGTTCGGACCATGCTTGTCAAATCCAACGTAATTGAGGGATGGAAGAGGGAAGCAAACAGGGGTCGCTCCGGATCCCGTCACGCCTTGAGCAATTTACACGGCGCTTGGCACCAGCTGACCTTGGCTGAAACTCCAGCCCTCAGATTTTTGCTCTTGGACACGGAAAAGGCGAACGTTTCCTCCAACCCTGGTCCCCAACATGTCAAGGGAATTCCGAATGGGACTGACTTTCCTCGAGCAGGCATATCGTTATAATATCGCGCTGAAGTCGCGAAAGATGCAACCGAAACGTAAAGCTTTCAATTCTCAGCCTCCGAGCCATTCATCACAAGATGAAAAACCTTTTATGTATTATATCACACCATCCTGTAGAAAGATAATGCTCACGTAGAGACTGGGCAAGATCCAGAAGCTCCGAGTCTGGTGACATCAGCTCTCCATTCTGAACAGCCAGAGGTACGCATGATGCACTCTATTAACCATGAAGTCCATTTTGACCGGTTCGCCGATGCTGGAACAGTGCATTTGCTTTCGCGAACCCCTTACGTTCACTGCCGAACCTTGATGCTCGACATCGTTAACTGTCAATTACCATCGACGCCGCACGCTTCAAATTTTCATTCGTGCCAGGGGCTTGTTTACCATCTGTAGCGTTGGGGCACTTTCGGAGGTGATGCGAACCAAATGCGAACTGCCAACAAATCTTACGATGTCCTGCAAATTCTTCAGCCCTGCGGTGACCCAATACATAGTCCTCCTGGAAAGCTAAAATCACTCTTTGGAATTATACACTACCATGCGACTTCAAGTGATCAAGTCGTAGTCTCACACAATGCGAATATTTATTACGTCTTGCTCCCGTTGAAGTCACTCAGACACAACTCAGTAACAGTAAATCCCGCACTGACAGCTGCGGAAAATAGTTTGAACGCCCCACCCTGGGTCACCCGGATCTAGAGCAACGTGCAAGTTCATGAAGTGTTTGAGAATGTGTCCCTTAGTTGAACCTGGCTTCTGATGTAAAATACTTGACGAGTTCTCGCCGAAGAGACTGTATATTGTAAAATCAACACCGTAGCCGGTGGTTGTCCGTGGAGAGAGAGGGGGGGGGAAGTAGGAGGAAAATTAATAGGAGGGGCTATACATAACTATCTCGCATCGAGATTAGCGAACCAAGCGCGACAAACTCGCAGTTGGTCCTATTTTCGTTAAGATGCCGAATGGCCATGCGAAAAAGATCGAAAACCCACATCTGTTATCCCCACCAAGGCCTGAATGTCCTGAATGACCCCATCCGCCTCGCGCCGAGCACGCTTTGTCCACTTTCTTGTGCGTGTCTGCTGTTCGCTTTCAAGGTCGTCCCGATACGGCCGCCTTGCAAGGCGATGTCTTGCGACGCTGCTATCCCATGTTGCTTCGTACTCGTACTTTTTCTCCAGGCAAGTTACAATGGCGTCGGCCAGCGCTGTCGAGGTTAGCAAAGATATAGGAAATCTCATAACATCAGCTTCTGTGTTTGGAAATGGATAACGTCAGTTTTTCGTCCAACCCACTCGCAGAAGAGTCGATAGTGGTCACCGCAGATAGCTTGGAACAACCTCCACCAAGTTTCCTTTTGAGTAAAGTTCCATCCACCTCGAAAATCCAGCAAATATCGAAGTGAGGGCAATGCTATCCATAACTCGTCGATAATCGGCTGAGGGGTAACACCCAGGGAATAAGAGAAAGCAGAAAATATATCTCGTTGGGCAGTCTACGCGTTCAGATCAGTTGAAAGAATATTTCAGACGAGCAGTGGGAGGCACTTCTAAATTTTCGTACGCCATTCGGTGGGGCGCCAAATCACAAAATTCAAAGGCAAAAACAGGAAGAAGCGGTTCCAGAAAGTCACGGTGAAACTAGACAAAGATCAGAATATCCTGAGGTGAAAGTTTAGAACAATAAAATCAGAGTGAGACCTTGACACTGAGCGCCAAGCAGCCGACAGCGATGTCCCAAATAACGGCCACACGGCCCATATCCTCGAGATAACACTTCTTTTTTGAAGCTATAACGGAGCTGGAGCCATTAACAGGATCAAGCCAAATGGCCGATTCCGGAGACATAGTAAGGAAAAAATAGCGCAGAAACATCCAGCCAGCGTGAAATCTGGTTTCCGGAGAAGATATCAGTTGATCGAATAAATTCGAAGAAATGTAGGAATTCCGAGAGGTGCTGGTGAAAGAGGAGTGACGCGATGAAGAGGCAGAGGACGTAGTGGATCCATCGTCGTGGAGGTCGGGAAGAACCTTAGGTTAGACGTAAGCTTGTCAGCTTTTGCAAACCAGCGTGAAAGCGGACGGAGCCAACCTCTAAGATCCAAATTATTACTTCCTTTCTGAAAGCTTCGCTGAGATCTAACATCGTTTCCCACTCTCTGCGCGAAGCCATGCCAAATCTCTTGGCTCGGTTTCGACATTGAGCGCGACCAGTTCTCTGTTCCTCCTGCTCGTCCTGATTTCCGTTCTCCCTGTCACTATCGCTGTTGTCCTGTTCCCGAGGTAAAGCGGATACGTAGCAGTCATCCGTTCGGTCGTCTTGACAGATTCCAATCGGTAGTCCATCCTGAACCCTCCCCGTACCCTCCCGAGTCAAATATTTTCCCAGCCTTATTTTAGCAATTGTCTCAGCACTCAACGAAAATCTCGCCACGTGATTACTGGGTGGAGCTATAATTGGAACCCCTTGAGGCAAACGTTCGGGGGAGCAACAATCTTCCCGTTTGTGACGGGATGCAGTGTCCGAGTCGACTTGCGGCGTCGCAGGGACAGTTGGTACACAAGGATACGCCATGGTGGGAGTCTAAATGTACACTTAGATGACACCACAGGGAAAGAAGATTCAAAGTTTACCCTCCCTCCTGTATCTGAACGAAGAGATGCCGCCCGTCTTAGACTTGCCGATCTGGAAGCATAAGCTCTCTGTCGAGCCTGCACATTACCCGAGTTCGTAAGGGTTTTGGGTCTTTTATTCATAGGTTCGCCTGCAGCGTTTCGCAATTGGTCAGCAAGAAAGGATTGTGGTCGTTTGATAACTCTATATTCAGCCGGTGGATCAATTAGTTTTGGGAAACTCGTATATCTGTGGTGCGGCACGTCAGCGTAGACGGCATTCAATCAAGTCAAGTTAACCTTTGCTGGCGAAACGATCCTGCGGAGGCCTTAGGTAGGGGCGGACGAGTGGACCGATGTCCTGTGTTTTCTTGACTTGCCTGCCTGCTGACCTGGCGCCTATGTGGGGGGAGTACTGGGGTATGGCGATCTGTGTGAGAGCTTGCTTGACTAGAATCGTCCGAAAGACTGGTCAGAGAGCTGATGCTGCTGAAAGAGAATGATTTATTTTGCGTAAGAGGGTTGGGGCGAAATCTCGGTCCTATGCTGATATGATTCTTTTCCGGTGAGCGAGGTGTTGCAATTGCCACCTTCGAATCATGTTGGCTATGAAAGTTTTCTTCGCCAGGCGGCGGAGAAGGGGAAGTAAACGAAGGCGTAACAGCACGACCAGAAACCTGCGGAAGCCCACCAGCGACAACAGAAGTGCGTTCCCGAGCAACGACAAGCAGTAAGGCATGAAGTCGCCTGCCAAATGCACTCGAAGATGGAGAAATATCCGCATTGGAGTCCTCGTGTTCACATGAACCCAAATCACAGCTTGCTGAGGAAGAGCAAGAAGTACTAGACGAAGTCTCGTCTCCGTTGCCTTCGGAGAGGTCAGACGTAACGGAAAGAGGAGAGGAAGAGCGATTGGGCGGGCTGCTTGACATAGGTACCTCCGCCAAAGGAACACCGCCTTCGGGGAAGATCCAAGCGGTTGGGCAACATTTTAACGGAGATGAGGAACTCGGGTCGGAAAAGTCGGAAATCCTGGAGAGATCAAGTGTGGCAAAAGAAGTAGGACTGGAACTTGAAACATCCGGGAAGACATCGCTTTCTGAGCGCATATATGCTGAGAATTCTGCTCAAGCCTTGGGTCGTTGGCGTAAGGTTGAGAGTGATGCGAAAAACCCAGAGCTTTATAGACAAAATGTCCAGAGAAAGGTATCTTCAACTTAGCAAAACAACTTGCCACCGCTGGAGCAAGCTCGAGGGCAATTCGAGGGCTCTTGGTTCTTCAGTTTTGGTTGAGTTGAGCTGAGAGCTTAGGCCAGAAAATTATCCACGGTACGAGGACGGGATATGTCCAAAACACAGCAAGATCGAACCGTTGGATTTCCCAAATAATAGAATAAAGTTGTTCTCCGACGTCGATGACAGTGGTACGGAGGAAAGATGGAGACCTGTCGCAGCCGAAATGTGACAGTCACTACTCTGCAAGGAACAGAACTTGCGAGACAACGATTCGAAAGGTGTACAGATGTGGATTACATTGCTAGATTGATAGAGTTCCAGGCCCTAATTTAGAGAGCACGATGGTAAGGAGATAACTGTAAAGTGAAGTCCCAAGTATAAAAAATAAATAGCGTGCTATAGAACGCTAGGAAGGAGATCTGGGTCGCTAATAACCATGGAATCATCTAAGGGCTTTGACCATTTGTCTGCGACGAACATGTTAACAAAAGGAAAGGCAAGAGACGCTGGCACAACGGACCAGGGCATGCCAGGAAGTATCCTTCCAATGCAGTCACAAAACGCTCTTGGTACTCGATCGGAGGCACGACAGTGACCTCTTTTCCTGATTGGAGCCCGTGTTTCGCCTTGTACTCCAATGTTTTCGCGAAGGTATAACTCCCTGTGGAGCCAGGATCATTGATAATCAAAGGGATAATTGATAGACACTGACCAACTGTATCAACTAGCCCACAAGCGATCTCCTTTTTCGTATCGTCTACACCAAGCAGCAGACTGACGAGAAATGGAGCTATCAGTGACGCTGAAAAGATACAGCGTAGACGTACGAGTAGTCCATAATGTTACTCCTGGCCAAAAAGTCGGCATCGCTCTTGATAGCTTCACGAAGGACGTTTTTTGAATGTGGGTGAACCAAGATCAGTGTGCGCTGTTGCCCTGTTGACGGAAATCACAAAATCAGTAAGCGTCTTCAATCGGCTGTGGTTGGATGAGCATACCTTCAATCCATTCCCCATCAAACAAAGTCTTAGAAGTATGACCCTGAGCCGTATTCGCCTTAACTTTACGCCCATGAATGCCCTTTAAATCAAAAGTCTTGCTGATATTCTGGTCGTAGAATAGATTCTCCATGACGAGGAGATCAGCTTTCGACTGAACGACCCCCGTTTCTAGATTCCTGATCTCAATAGTGTAAAACCCGATCAGCTTGGCCAGTACGGTGGGCTTGCCGGCTGTTGACTCCATGTATTGAAAGTATGAAGGTCCGTTTTCGATCAGGACTTGACTGAAAGACGGGGGTCAATCCCCCAAAGGAACAGAGAGGGCTCGAGGTAACTTACAGATCAGCCACATTCCATGCATTGACGAGTGTCTTGATGATGAAGCGATCATCACTTGTTTTCCAGAAGTTGGATTTACTCTTTCCACCTTCGGCCGCCCAATTCGCGCTATGAGATAGGCTCTTGAGGAACAAGTCATTAACGCCACATCTCCGACGCAAGACATCAAACTGCTTGGCATAGTACACCGTACAACTGAACTTGAGTCTTTTCCCGATGGTCCAATCATACTTGATGTGTGGTCGCTCGTCGATGTTGACACCTTCAGCGAAAAGCAACCCATGATGCTTTTTGGGAGACGAAGGCGTTGAAGCCCGAGAGGGTTCTGAACTGTTGTTCATCACAAACCTCATGGCTACGTTCAGTCCGCTTGCTAAAGAGTTGGCGAACGAAGAGGACGTTGACGGCATTGCTGATGATGAAGTGGCTTCTGAGGCCTCCTTCTGGCCATTGCGTTGAAGTGGATCCTTCGGCGGAGGCAGGGGAGGAAGGGACGATGGCCCTTGACTTTGACTTCCAACATCCTTGCCAATCGTTGCATCACTTTCCACTGATATGACCGAAGACGCTTTGCCACGACGGATGTGAGGATCAACAAAACCCGAGCTCGCCATTGAATGTGTATCTACGTCAGACGCCACGACAGAAGGTGGCCGAGACGTTTCCGAACGCGCTTCCTCGAGATCCTGCAGAAGCTTCTCAGCGTTCTCCTCTGGAACAGCAGCAACCTCTCCGTCCGCAGCTTGCATGCTAACAGCTACATCTGCTTTGGCCCAAGCCGACGGAGGAGCTCCTGCCAGAAGCTGCGAGGTCGAACTCGAAACTGTGGCGAAGCGAGATGCCAAAAGTGGGGACGGGAGCTCTGTACTGTAGTTTTTTTGCCGAAGGACTTCCCTGAATGAAAGAATGTACGTCGGATCGCGTGTATGTTCTTTGCGAGTGATGACAGCGGAATATGGCTCAGGCTCGTGCCAAATAACGTCCTCTTGATCGGGATCAGGTTGGGCATTCGAGGAAGATGAGAAAAGCCTGTATCCAGTGGCGGTCGAAAAGAAGGATGATGGGCCTGAAGTGGAGGGGGCTTTTTCAGTCAGTGGAGTTTGTGGTAAAGACTCCTTTCTTGCTATTGAGAGGTTGAGGAGCTCTTGGTGATAGTCGGAAGTGCTGTATCAAAGAATCAGCCTCGACCTGAACGAAAAGTTCTGATATAACCCACCTTAGGGTGAAGGCAATGATGCTACCCCAATCCCGCTCTCTGATTACGACGTTTGCTCCTGGTACAACGTGACAACCCTTCGCCCACCATTCAGGCTCTTCAGCAGACAATTCACCAACAAGAGAGGCTTTCGAAGCCAAGTGCTTCTTCTGCCAGGCAAGGATACGCTTTTGAGTTCCCTTTGCCGCAGCAAGGAACGCTCTTCTGACATCGTTGAGTGAAGAAGTTGGGATTTGAGATAGTTGAACGTAGAGTTCCTGTTCGCTACGTTGTAGGTTGTGACGAAGGCTGGCGAGAAGGAGTGATTGGTCATCCTTTGGCGAAACTACGGGAACTACAGACTGCTTTGGTGTGGACTGGGATGATTCGGAAAGGGGGGATGGTAGCGGAACTGCAGGCTGCTTTGGTGTGGATTGAGATTGTTCGGAGCCGAGAGTAAGAGAGGATTTTGATGGAACTCCCAGGAGTACAGGCTGCTTCGGCGTGGACTGAGATGATTCAGAGCCAATGGTAAGAGAGGGTACTGTTGGACTTGATAAAGGAAATTCGGGTTTACTGCCGTGAGACAAAGAGTCCGGGGTGGTTGGGGGTGGTGTCAGCATTGGAGTTGTCGGCTCAAAACTTTCATACGCGTCATCGGAGGATGGGAGACGAGGCAAGGCCTTTTGGAAAGCGTTGAGATCGTCGCCAACCAGAAGTTGCTCCTTTAGAACCATAAGCCGATTTCTTGAAAACGCTTTATTCATGACTCACGAGCTTGTCGATATGATCTGCAACACCTTCCCACCAACGCCTTATTTCTCGCCTAAGCGTTTTCTTATCGTGGTCTTCTGGAGGGTGCTCAGAGATGGATGTACTTGGAGGGGACTTTTCACGAGTAAGCTGCAAGCGGGGGACACGGAATTCAAAGATATCGTCAATGGTCGAAAGAGAAAATGAGACGGTCCCGAAAGCGGTTGAGAAATGCCGCATGATGCTGAAACGAGACTGTGGTAGATCGGACCATGAACCAGGAGGGGGTGTAGTATGCTCACAGAGAGCTGGAGTCAA
>KN838732.1:56194-67009 GCA_000827195.1 Laccaria amethystina LaAM-08-1
CTTACCTTCCCATTCACGCAGCCCATAGAGAATGGTGGTAGTAAGCTCGTCCGAGTCGGTGACATGCAGCAAATACGTTCCGGTAGAAAAGGAACAACCAATGTTAGCAGGTACGACGTCGAACCCACTGTCCTCGGCCGGCAAGGGTGTTCGGCCCCCATGAGGCACGACGCAAAGGACAAGACAGCTGGGGGGAGAACCAGTTGACACGGGCAGCAGGCGATTTGAAGCCAGGGATCGTATATCTTTGAGAATATCAACGGGAGATTGAGTTGCTGTGGCGGGTTTGACAACCTCAGCTGCTTCGATAACTGTGGACGTCGCTGAGCCCTCTTTCTTGTCCTTCGACTTCTCGGTTGTCTTTCTCTCCGACTCAGCGTCTTTCTTTTCCGCCTGCGCCTTTTTCTCCAGACGCTCTCGCTTCAGCGATCGGCGTTGCTTGATGCCACTGAACCATTCTCCCCGAGCTATAGCGTCACCCAAGTCGTCCAGAACCTCTTCCAACACGTAAGCCCATCCATCCCGCCTGCTTTCGACGCCTGGCTCCTGGGTTTGTGACAAGATATGTCTTATCAGTCGTGACCGGTGAGCGCGTGCGCCAACCGAAAGGGTTGTGGTCGGAATTGCTGGTAAAGGTTTACTGGTGACCATGACGGCGCCTGAGGAAGGCGGATTCATCTTGTGGGATTCTTGAGTACATGCAACTCAAAGGACCATGCAAGCGTCATAAACGACTTGAGTGGCACCAACGGCACCAATGCCAATCGTCACCGATAAAGGTTCCAGCCGGAGGCCGATATCCCCAGAAACAGATTGCCACATTTACATTTTACAAAAGAAAATGGGGCCAGAGCGACGAGTTCACCCAACCACGGGATAGCTACTGATGCAACGCGTAAAAGTCGCCAGAGCGCTATAACTAGCTCAAATTAATAACATCTACAGTACACCTATCATGCATTAGTCGACAATCCTACATTTCCCCACATTCTGCCAGTTTCCTTCAGTATGACGTCCTTCCGGAATGAGTGAGGGTGACTGACCGGTAATCTTGACAACCAACTTTGGTCGGCTGTTCATGCCCGTAGCTACATTCTCGATCTTTCTTAATGTGAGCATTCCATCGATAACTTTACCAAAGACCACATGTTTCCCGTCAAGGAAATCACACTTGGCAGTCGTAATGAAGAACTGTCAAATTTCGTCAGAGAAATTCACATTACGAAGGTTTTGGTGAATTACTTGGCATCCATTGGTATTGGGTCCGGAATTGGCCTACAACAAAATAAAACAACCATCGCGAGATGCGGATAAGGTAGCCATACCATCGACAAAAGGCCTGGGCCTGTATGCTTTTCCTGAAAGTTTTCGTCCTTCATCAAACCTAGAAGGTCAGCGGTGAACGGCTTTATCATATAACGACGCAACATACGGGAAATTTATCGCCATATATCGAAAATGAGCCTGTCCCATCTCCCTTCAAGAAATCACCACCTGAAACCTTCAATATAAGCAGACACCCGGGCAATTGCGGAAACAGTATTGCCTTGACACATGAAATTTTGAACACTAAGAGAGTGCGGATGAGTCTATGCCGACGCTGAGAATACAAGCAGGCCTACACTCTAAAATATCGGCGTCAGCAAGCAAGAAACCTCATAAAGGAGACAAACCTGTGAAACGTTGCATTTTTATATCCTTGCGGACGCGAATTCACTCTAGACTCCTATAAGTCCCTTCGCTGGTTGCAGCAAAGCGAAAAGATACAGACCTGTATTCCCCAGTGCACAGCTGCCTGAAGTTCTCTGCGGTTCTATTTCAGAGGTTAAAATGGTTGCAAACGAAGGTGACCAGTCCTTTGGACCTCACTTTGGGACGATATCACTGAAAAGCTCCATCTTCAAACGACCAGCTGGGGTTTCACCAATATTGATGTCCATAAAGACTATTGGACGCGTTGTGGACGACATTCTGCTTAGAGGGAAATTTGGATGTAGTAGATGCAGGTAAGGAGGTTTCTCATTACATAATCAAAGTAACAAGAGTCAGGGCAGAGATAGGAGAGTTCTAACTCCTCGGTAGAGAGGAGCACTCCGGAGCATCAGCTGTAAACATTGAAATATGACTACACATGAAATATCCTGTATTCCATATGGCATGTAAGAGGTCAGCAGCCCTCTCCAATGTGCACCAGTGAACAGTACGGTGGCTATTTCTCGTCACCCTCTCTCCATAGACGTCCAGTGGAAGCGGGGCGCTGTTGTTTATATGTTACCGCGTGCAAAGAAGCCCGGAAACCGTAGGGTGACGTTATCGAGGACAAATTGAAGGTGTCCGTCCCGTATGGATACTGTGATGAGGGCCAACCCTAGCCATGAAGCATGAACCTCGACTATATAGACGCAATAATAATTTAGTCAAAACCGACGTTTCTGAGAGAAATTAACGCACCTTTCTCCGAAAAGAAAAAGCATGCAATAAGGATGTTGCTTTCACTTTACATCCCCTCAACCCCCGTCCAAGGTGACGGATTCGGCTCATCCGTCAAAGGGTTGTGAAAGGCCACAACAAGCTCCAACCCCCTATCCCTCATGGCCTTCAACCGCGCACCCACACCAAGGTCCTCGCGTGCCGTGAAATTGGCTTTAACCAACTTCAACTGTCGCACTGGGAATCTAGCCGTGCCCAAATTCCACCTTGACTCGACGAATTGACATAGCAGTTCTTGCGAAGCGCCGCACAAGGTAAAGTCGAAGGTCGCCAGGTTGGGACACAAAACTTCGTGTGGCATTTGCATAGGGTGTTCTTTCTCATCCTCGTCCTCCACTTCTCTCTCCGGATGGAGGTCACTTGCGGCGTTTACTGTCAAGGCTCTCAAGATCTGATTCTCAACAACCGCAGGAGACGACTCCTCCATAGGCACAGGACCCAACCTCAATCCCCAGTTGTGCACCGCTAGCTCCGTCAGTTCGGGCGCCAGTCTCAAACACGCCATGAACTCGGATTCCGCCAGATCGAGAGATTCCAACTTTATCTTGTCCAAAGAGCACTTTGAGCGCTCCAGGAGTTTCCTGATGGATGTCAGGGGCTCCGGGACAGTGGAGTCCTCTGGGCTACCCGACCGGCCTTGAATCTCTAAATGCTGAAGTTTTGGGAGGCAGAGGTTATCAAGAGTGTTGGACATGTGAAATGTATTTGGAAGGTTCTGGTCTCCATCCAGGCAGAGCATATTTAAATGTGGGAGGTTGACCGCGATGTCGATCTTTCTGTAGCGGGGCAGTGAAGCTGTATGCGATAAGGGGAACTTGAGGGTACAGCTTTCTAGGGAGGTGCACAGTTGGAGAGTAGAGAGCATGTGAAAGGAATCTGTAAAGAAAAATGCGATATTGGATTCAAGGTATAGCACCGTCAGCTGCGACCAAGGTATCGAGGGGAGACGCATTCCCCCTGAAAAGAACGTGAGGGTAAACTTCTGCAACCGCGTGGCCGACCCAGCAAACGTCAGGCTCTCGGGCCAATCCTCTACAACCTCCGTTTCAAACGTCGACCTGTTGTCCAACAGACTCATCCCTTCTAGTAGCGGCACGTCGCCTACCCCGAGCTTTTCGAACGGCTTGAACATCTTGAGCGGAACCTGGAAATCCAACTGCCTCCACTGCTTAGAGAGCGGGACTAGCGCCTCAAGCAATATCCCGCATAACCCTATCTCGTCATCCGAATCACCTCCAAACCAAACAAACGACACGTCCAATGGACAGACGCCCGATCTACTTAGCCACGTCTCCACCAACTCGCGCTTCCGCCGAAACCGCTCCATAGATGACGCCAAGTTCATCAAATTCACGTTGGGTGGAACGATGTGGACTCGGGACCAAACCTCAGGGGTGGCGAGGGAGATGCGGCGCCAAGCGCTGCAGATGCGACCGAGGAGCACTGGCGCCTCGGCTGAGTGCATAACTGCGTTGCGGTTCTGAGGGAGGCACCAAGCGAATATGTATTGGAGCAGTTCGGGGGGAAAGGTGCGCAATGGGGACGATAGAGCTTGGTAGGGGGCTGCAGCTTCTTTGTATCTGATTCGTTTGATTTGGAGGTCCCGCAAGGATAATTCGAGCGTCTTGATTTCCTCGGTGAGTTGGTTGACTTCGTTGTTTATGCCTGACACGAAACCCTTGAGCTCCACAGCTTCGTCTGAGGTTGGTAGATAATTCGTGTTGAGCTTATCGGCGTATTTGAGGGGTATGGACGGGTCTCTTGGATTGTTGTTAAGCTCACTATTTTTCAAAAGAGTATTACTTACAAACTGGGGATCTCATTCAAAATCTCTTCCATTTTGCTTTACTGTGGCGTTTGGTGTCACACAATCTACAGGCCTCAAATACCCCGATGAGCGCAATGTTCAAAGAAAAAAACCATAAATCAGCGTACCCGTAAACCCTGACAAGTTTCCAACCTTACAGCTTTCGTGCAAACCCTATAACTGAGTTTGCTCTGACGTGAGAGGGTAGGGTATCGAGTTTCACACAGGGCTCAGCTTTCTAAAAACTCGCTGTTCTTGCAGCTCTCTCGGACGTTTTTCAACACCCTAATCCAGGCTATTTGTGGTGAGTCGACACACGTCAAGTTGAAGGGTGAAGGCCTTGCACGAACTTAATCTCTAAGACTCCATATTCAGCATAAAAACCGAAGGCTTTGGCAAGTCCACCATACATACATGGAGATAAGTGCCTCCGGAATTAGTTTGACTTTGAAATTTGAGGGATTAAGATTAAGCGGGAAGTTTGCGATCTGTTGTGATCGAACAGTGCGAAGCAGTGCTGTTTGTTTGGATGCCACACTCGATCACCCATCGTCAAAATTTGTGTCAATGACTCCTTGACCAACGCCTTATCCCAGAACCAAGACTGGCAATTTAACATATAATTGCACATCATGGGCGCATACTATGATGAAATAGAAATAGAAGACATGGCTTGGGATGAAGAAAAACGCGTTTATCACTACCCATGCCCTTGTGGTGATCGCTTTGAAATATCACGACGGCAGCTCGCAGACTGTGAGGATATCGCTACATGTCCCAGCTGTAGTCTGATAATACGAGTGATATTTGATCCTGTGCGTGTTCGGTATGTGCTCTATTTTACCCTCGAGCTAATGGTTGTTCCTAGCTGGACTTTGAGGATGAGCCTCCAGACGAGGACTCGACGGAAGAGGAGGAGGAAGAAAGCGATGACGATCACTTCGAGGATGCGATGGAGAAACTAACGATCGCGGATGTCTCCTCATGATGACATTTCTCATCTGGCTCTTTTGGTATTTTACGGTGAGATCTTAAATGCATCTCTTCCGAGCATTGTTAACTTAATTGAAAGTTGTACTAATGGGGGGTAATCAATTCTGGGCGAAAGGAAGGAGAAAACGAAGGAGTGAAATGAAATCTTATCTGATTGCTGACCTATAATTACTGTGTGATGCCGATTGGTAATGACACTCGTTCCGAAATCGCAGCACCTCGCTTGTGGATGCCTTCTTGCTTCTGCTAGACCTAATCGCGATGAATACAGGGCCTCCAGCATCCAAAGTTCCACCAGAAAGCGACCTTTTCGGTGAAACGCAGCCCTTGCTTGGTGGTGGCACCCAACCAGGGCCTGCAGACGGTGATGAGCTTGAAAACGGCGTTGTCGGAAGCAACGAGGCCCTTCCCGACAAAACTGGGTGGAAGACTTGGACATCTTATGGGGTACTTACCTTAGTGGGCATTGTTCTCTTGACTCTGCTCATCAAGGGCCTCATTGACGCTGGGGATGTCGATGTGAGCTTTGTTCATTGCTATCATAAAACACCATGTTAAACACGTTTTTTGGCTCGAGTTCGACTTGAGAGGGGCGTTGTTCAGCGCTCTTGGGGGAGGGCTTAGTGGCGCTGCAGGTGCGTAAACAATTTATGAAGGTACCGCTGGCACTACTTAAGTTCCTTCAAAGCTATGGTACTCCAGGTTTTGACGCTCATGGTGAGGACCACCTCGGGGATTTCTGACACTTACGAAGGCTTATTATTTTCTTAATAAGCCGTTGAGAACAGTCATGAACTATCAATACCGATTTGGCGCCAGTACGATTGAAGCCATCAAGACCTTATACCACGACGGCGGCTGGTCGCGATATTACCAGGGCTTAACTGCTGCACTCGTTCAGGGTCCAATCTCTCGCTTCGGAGATACCGCAGCAAACGCTGGTATCTTAGCGTTGCTGCAATCCAACCCGTACATGAGGGGACTTCCTACGTTTGTCAAGACTATTTTTGCGTCCCTTGCTGCTGCCGCGTTCAGGATGATATTGACTCCTATCGACACCGTAAAGACAACTCTACAAACCCAGGGGAAACCTGGTATGCAGATCTTGAGAGCACGCGTACGTTTCATGTCTCTTTTTTTTTCCATCTCTTAACCCTTTTTTTTGTCCTCATATTTTTTTATAGATTAAGATGTACGGGATTGGTACATTATGGTACGGTGCACTTGCTACCGCAGCAGCTACCTTTGTTGGTCACTACCCCGTACGTGTCAATAAAATTTTCATGCCATCTGCATGTATATAAAAGATTCGCTCTTCCGGTGACGTCTAGTGGTTCGGAACTTATAACTACCTAGAAGATACCCTTCCTTTACCCCACACCGTATTCCAAAAATTGGCCCGACGCGCCTTCATCGGGTTCGTTGCATCAGTGGTTTCCGATAGCATCTCCAATTCCCTCCGCGTTCTAAAAACCTATCGACAAGTCAATGAAACGCGCATTGGATATATGGCGGCTGCCCGCGAGGTCATCGCCGTCGACGGCTTGAACGGCTTATTCGGGCGCGGCTTGAAGACCCGTATTTTGGCCAACGGTTTGCAGGGATTGATGTTTTCGGTTCTCTGGCGATTTTTCCTCGATTTGTAAGTGGTGGTATTTGATTGAAATTACACGTTTCATGCAAAATACATATACAGGTGGAACGAGAAAACGAAGTAGATTAGATACTGATACCATGACTATGCTCTATTGACCCTGCCTCGGTTCTGTTGTGGATGCGGCTGGGTCTTGTCTCAAATCTAGAATGGACATACCCGTCATTTTCTAATAAATAAGCAATAAAAACCCAAGCAATAGACTCACAGTTGTGATTCCTTTCTCCAGATCCTCTATGGCGATGGCCGTCCCCCACTCTCTTAATAAAACAAGCTGACAAAGAATTTCCTCCCCAAGCTCTTCAGTAGGCCTGACTCAGATCGCCTCAAGCCTCGCCGGATTGCCACCGATTTCATCATTCACCATCACTCTCGACTCTACCATGTCGATGAACTGCTGCGCAACGTTGCGGTTTATGGTGAGCTCCAACTTCTTCAACTTTGGCACCAGCATTAAACCTTTCGAATCATCGGAGAAAAATTTCCATGTCAACGCGGCTAGAAGAATCCCAGTCACCGTCGGCGTGTCCTGCGGTGACGAGTGCACAATGAGGCTCGTCAGCGAGGGAAGGTGCTTGAGTCCTTGAACTAGCTGGTTGTCAACTAGCGCAGTTTTCCGCAGATGGAGAGTGCGGAGCGACTTTAGTCTAGAAAGGAATTGAACGAATTCGGCGGAAAACGGAGATTTCAAGTTGCATATGGTGAGATTTTCGATGTTTGGATGCCAGTCAAAATTTGTGTCATGCTCCTTGACCGGTTGACCTACCACGCCATATCCCGGGACCAAGATCGTCGTAATGACGGGTAAGGAGCGATTTCGTAGGCCTCTGCGCCTGACGACACATCCTACTTCACGGCTTCGCCGAGCTGAGCTCGCACCTTCCAGAGGTTTTTCACGCGCTGTTCTTCGCTGGTGAGGGATCTAGCAGATACCGGTGTTAAACGTTAGATAAGCATCGGCACGTGGGAGATTTTCTGCACCGTGTTGCTTCTGTCAGATGTCTTCGACACCCCTCCTCCCAATTGTGTTCTTGTTTAGATGTCCACTAAATTCAAATGTCTCAAACTGACTCCTTTCTAGACCATCACAGCTGAGAGAAAAGTCTTAGCTTGTCTATCTTCCAATCTATCATGGCGCCCATAACGTGAGTCGAATGTACATTTGATACAAGAGATTCAAGTTTGACCTCATTGTAGGGTGAAAATCCGCCATTATACTGGTACATGTGGCGGAACTGTGAAGTGGGTATCATCCAAGTTATACACCTACGAATTTAAGGATGGGATCAACATGAAACAACTTCCCCTTGATTTTGATGTTGGGGATGTCTGGGTATACCTGCCTTGTACTTCATGCTATTTGACACTTATACCTGATAGATAATGACTAAAGGTGACTGGCAGCGTAGCTGGCGTGACGTCAGGAGAATTGAAGCTGTTGGCCACTTGGATGTGATTTATGCTGCTCCCGGTCTCAATTTCTATCATACAAAGGACCATTTTTTGTCCATGGAGAAAATCTTGAAAAAGAAGTTGATAACCTGGGAAATTGGAAGGGAACCTTCCCTCCTAGTCATCCGTACGTCATTCTCGAATGTGGACATCTCAGGCGACTCAGCAAAGTTAGGTTCTTATGACTTACTTGCATTGCTCTATGACCATCGACGTAGGTCAATAAGGCGTTGGGTCATATTCTCGACGTGGTTGGTACGGTTCCGCCTCCGTCGATTCGTCACGAGGGCAAAGGGTCCATTCCAACTTGGTGGAATGATTTACGAGTATGAACCCGATTTCTCCAAGTACATCAATTCATAGACAGAGGGTACACCCCCAGCCCCCGTTTCCTCCCTGGCCGTCACGCGGCGAATTTGGTCATTTTCTGTCTGTCGCTCTATTTAACCCCTACATGGCACTTACAATGTTTTAACGGGGATGGTGAATATATTATTAGGTTGTTTCCCCAATTGCCTTGCCATTTATTTAAGTAGTTGTGGCTAGCCAATACGATTTGATTGATAACGATAGAGACAAGGAAAGAATAATAATGTTACAGGTTAGGATTCGAAGGATATAAGACATGTACTGCTACTAAGTTGAACGCGATGGGGGTTGCATGCCATAAGATGTCGATGGGAACTGGAGAGGAAGAAACGTGCACAATTCGAGAGGACAAGGCAACGATTCGGAAGGAGGCGGGAGTTTGACAGCTGGAGAGGGAAATCCTTAGATTGAGGGAGGCTGGGAAAAACTTCATCTAGCTTCATGTCCTTGGTATCATTCACCCGTTTTCAATGCTTGGTCATGGGTTTATGAGAATTTCCGCCTGGGAGAAGAGTTCATATCAGCTATGTGCCGGTATGAGAGCGTGATAAAGGATTACCTGTTTCCACAGTTTGTGCAACTGTGCAGGGGAGTAGGTCAGTAATCGTATGAAGGAAAAGAGACAGGAGGCCGTACGTTACGAAGGTCTATAATACACATTGGTTAGCTATTGTTGAAGGAAGGGAGAGAAGGCAAACACACCGTCATAGGTTCATCGGCACTCCGCGTCTGAGCTTGGCGATAGCGGCACTTTCTCTGTAGCACGGTGAGTTGGTGGCTACGTTCAAAATTTAGCACGACACATACCTGTTTACATCTAGAGCACTGGAATGCATCCGTTTCGGCCTGCTGCTCCGCAGCCGCGGGGCCTGAAGTGGAGGGGTTTTTTCGTTCGGTGGAGTTTGTGGTAAAGATTCCTTTCGTGCTATTGGGAGGTTGACGAGCTCTTAGTGATAGTCGGAAGTGCTGTATCAAAGAATCAGCCTCGACCTGAACGAAAAGCTCTGATAGCAAACCTTAGGGTGAAGGGAATGATGCTACCCCAATCCCGCTCTCTGATTATGACGTTTGCTCCTGGTACAACGTGACAACCCTTCGCCCACCATTCAGGCTCTTCAGCAGATAATTCACCAACAAGAGAGGCTTTCGAAGCCAAGTGCTTCTTCTGCCAGGCAAGGATACGCTTTTGAGTTCCCTTTGCCGCGGCAAGGAACGCTCTCCGGATATCGTTGAGTGAAGAAGTTGGGGTTTGAGATAGTTGAACGTAGAGTTCCTGTTCGCTACGTTGTAGGTTGTAACGAAGGCTGGCGAGAAGGAGTGATTGGTCATCCTTTGGCGGAAGTGTTGACTGGGATGGTTCAGAGTCGACAGCAAGGGGATGGCAGCGGAACTACAGGCTGCTTTGGTGTGGATTGGGATGGTTCAGAGCCGAGAGTAAGGGAGGATTTCGATAGAACTTCCACGAGTACAAGTTGCTTCGGCGTGGACTGAGATAATTTAGAGCCAATGGTAAGAGAGGGTACTGTTGGACTTGATAGAGGAATTTCGGGTTTACTGCCGGGAGACGGAGAGTCCGGGGTGGTTGGGGGTGGTGTCAGCATCGGAGTTGTCGGCTCAAAACTACCATACGCATCATCGGAGGATGGGAGATGAGGCAAGGCCTTTTGGAATGCGTTGAGATCGTCACCAACCAGAAGTTGCTCCTACAGAAATATAAGCCAATTTCTGGAAAAAACTTTCATTCATGACTCACGAGCTTGTCGATATGATCTGCAACACCTTCTCACCAACGCCTTATTTCTCACCCAAGAGTTTTCTTATTATGGTCTTCTGGGGGGTGCTCAGAGATGGATGTACTCGGAGGGGACTTGTCACGAGTAAGTTGCAAGCGGGGGACGCGGAATTCAAAGATATCGTCAATGGTCAAAAGAGAAAATGAGACGGTCCCCAAAGCAGTTGAGAAATGCCGCATGATGCTGAAACGAGACTGTGGTAGATCGGACCATGAACCAGGAGGGGGTGTAGTATGCTCACAGAGAGCTGGAGTCAA
>KN838732.1:68379-78970 GCA_000827195.1 Laccaria amethystina LaAM-08-1
CTTACCTTCCCATTCACGCAGCCCATAGAGAATGGTGGTAGTAAGCTCGTCCGAGTCGGTGACATGCAGCAAATACGTTCCGGTAGAAAAGGAACTACCAATGTTTGCAGGTACCATGTTGAACCCACAGTCTTCGGCTGGCAAGGGTGTTCGGCTCCCATGAGGCACGACGCAAAGGGCAAGATAGCAGGGGGGGAGAACCAGTTGACAAGGGCAGCAGGCGATTTGAAGCCAGGGATCGTGAATATCAACGTGAGATTGAGGTGCTGCCGTGGGTTTGACAACCTCAGCTGGCTCGATAACTGTGGACGTCGCTGAGGCCTCTTTATTGTCCCTCAACTTCTGGGTTGCTTGAACTCGCAACTGGCTTGCTGAGTAGTTTGGTGTGCCTCCAAAATTTGGTTGAATGCACTCATTCTCGGTGCGTAGCGCCCCAGTTCATATTTGTCCTCGCAGCTGCATAATGCTCAGATTTTTGAGATTCCAGTAGAATATATGTTAACCCACTTACCAGTCTCTCAACAGGGCCTTCGTCTCCTGCGCATTACAAATTGGAAATGCAGCCATAAGGCATTGGTCAAGGATGTCATCTGAGGCATCACCAATACATATCTTCTTCAGAAAGATCGTAAAAGTGCGGAAATCGACCTTGTCGTTTTGCTTGAAGCCTTGCAAGTTCCAAAGCGGCATCGTCACTGCGATACCGTACCGAACTGTTTGGTGGCAACGGAGGCCATCCGAGTTTTCGACACGGGCCGTATGTCACTGGCTTAACTTTCACGCTCCCTTTTGGGCGACCGCATTTACGTTCGGGAAGGGGAGATACTGTAGTTGAGGTTGGAGAATGCGTATTTGGTGCGTATAAAGTGGTTGATGGGGTGGCGGATGAAACGGAAACTTCGGAAGGTCCAAAATGGGCTGTTTGAGGTGTGTGAAGCGGCAGATGAGGTGGTGGCCACAAGGGACTTGGATAAGCCATAGAAGGGGTGTGTGAAGTGGAAGGTGAGCCAGAGGGCACGACGTCCGCTGCTGACAGCGTGCGATGGTTGGCAGGGGGGGATGGAATGATCAATGGAACTTCAACCAGACATGGCGGCGTTCCACGTGAAACTAAAATTTGATTGAAAGAACGTGAGTATGTACGTTCAATGATCACAAAAGATATCTTACATACCTGAGGGTTTCCGAAACTGTTCTCCATGGACGGCGTGAATTCCTGTAGAAACTGCAATCTGTTCAGATGTCAGTTGTATCAGCAACAGCCCAAGGCAAGAAGTATCTGAGGACTTACCTGCCTTGTAAGTCCCCGGGTGCTTCCAAACAAGTTGGAGGATGTTCGCCCAGTTTGTCGACATGTACAGATTCAGAATCTGAGTCCGTCGTGGCTGAGAGAGACGATAGTGACGATAGTTCAAGCAACACGAAATATCACAAGGGGCAAATAGCTTTCGTCGCCAGGTAAAGAGGTGATAAACAGGAAATAACTATGTTACAGCAAGATGCAAAACCCTAGACACCTCCCCGAAATTTCTTGACTCCGCCTCGCTTTGTATGGGGGTGGGCAATTCACGATAAGTGACGCTCACGTCACATCACGCATGTCACGTGACGCCGTCGCGAAACACTGACCCAGTCCCGCCACCGCTGCAATTCACCACTAATTCCTTGACTGATGTGCGGGAACGTAATTTAAATAGCAAATCTATGCATATTTCAAGTAGCCATCTATTATTGCTTACTTATAGTTGTGGAATGAGAAATTTCCCTGCCAAATGGCGCTCAAGAGGCCCCCATTCTAGCAGCTTTGTTTCCCCTTCAACAACTCATTTCTGAGCAAACTTTCCTTACTAGAAATCGATATATATAATTTTAGGCACAAAATGTTCTGGCCAGAATTTTAAAATCACTTTCCCTTTGTGCTAAAGTCATCAGAAAAAATCGATATTTCACACTTCCAGGACAGATATAAAAAATTGATCAAGAACATTTTTTTTGAATCTTTTTTCTGATCATTTTCTGTTGTTGAAGCATAACCTGGGGATGAGTGGTTGCTTTTGCACAGTCCATTCTTTGCCAAGCAGCAACAACAACAGGTACCAATGCAGCTTATATTTACATTAATGAAGGCTAAAATCAGCTCTTAAATTCATCTTATAGTATCCTAAGAAGTTCAGACAATTTTCGTTTCAAGGAGACATGCACTATACACCAGGAATGAGGGGTGACCATGAAATTGAGGAATATATGGCATTTACATGTTATCTTCTGTTGAATGCTTATTCTGACTCACTTAAACTCAGAAATCTACCTCAGATTAATGATAAATTACATTCATGTGTATTTTTTTCTGTAGCACTGCTCAGGACTTTGTTTACGGTGAGCAGGCTGGGTTTGAGGCCATTTGTGATGTATGTGTGACGTTGGGTCACTGTTTTGGGGAAAATCAGTCACAGTATGTGACGTCACGCTCCCAGAGACCATAAGGTAGACGACTTTCATAATCGACAAACATCACGTGCTGTTACATCTCCGTTACATGCCTGATCAAATCGGGTAATAAAACGACGGGAAGATAATTTGAGCTCTTCCTACTCAACTTCGAATGCAATACGGACCTAGTTTCAATAGAATTATTTAATATCAACCCCTCTAAAAAAAACTGGGTGATTTGGAGAAAAACTGACTGAGCCTATGCATTTTCAAAATCAACACATATACTAACAGCACTGGCTCAGTGGTAAATAGATTACGAGATACGAGTAATATCTGCGCGACCTCATGTTTCAATTTTATGTTGTTATGGTCAGTGTTAAGCCAAATTTAAAAAATGTATGCTGCAATAGCGGTAAATGATCTTTTTTTCTGGCCTTTCTTCCCCAGATTTCAATCCATTCTGTGCACTTGCAAGCACAGCTTTTCTTATCTTAAGCATGAGGCATGGATGAAGTGGATAGAAATGCTTTTGTAGATGCGACGCAACAGCAGGGGGCTTAATTGGTTGTATACCGGTGGTGTTTGGGTGGTGTTGACTGTATTTCTCTATCTCCTCCACCGAAACCGGACTTTTCTCCAAATTTTTTGTTGATTCACATGTCCAAGATATTGATTTATAAAAGGTAGGTCCTTATGGTACAATAGGACCTCTAGAATCATATATAAAATCGAATCTTGTAAAGTATTACCTGATTTAGTAGATGTCACATCGGGCACGTGACGTTTGTCGATTATGAAAGTCATCTACCTTAGTGGGATTGCCCACCCCCACTTTGTACAAACAACCATTTGAGGAAGGGAGCGGGCATGAATGACGCAAGCCCTGCGCTCTTTGCTCCACCCACCTCAACTGCATTTCCTAGCGGCTAGTTTACTCACATAATTATGTAGATTCCGGCTGCGTTCATGATATCTTGCTGTCATTCCATAGACATCGTTCAGACACCCCTTTTTTCTTCAGAAGGTATTTACCAATAGTTTCTGAAGAGTAATACGGGCAGCACTGCATTTATGGTAGGGTATATCATAATATGGAGTGCTCCATGCTCCAATTGAGGTCATGATCATATGGAATTGCGCCAAATGCGGTTGTTTGTACAAAGCGAGGCGGAGTCTGGGAAATTTCCAGAGG
Organism: Laccaria amethystina LaAM-08-1; assembly: GCA_000827195.1. Taxonomy (NCBI): domain Eukaryota; kingdom Fungi; phylum Basidiomycota; class Agaricomycetes; order Agaricales; family Hydnangiaceae; genus Laccaria; species Laccaria amethystina. The sequence goes on from KN838732.1 coordinate 72,005, forward strand.
TGTCTAGGGTTTTGCATCTTGCTGTAAATATTTTATTCCACATTGTAGCAGAAAGGATCAGTTAAATAAAATTAATACTTTCCTCCTTGAGATCTTTGTGGAAATGAGAGATGAAAAGAAAATGTTGTTGCCAGAGTAGGAAGATAAAGATCAACCCCGATTTGCTGCAGCAACAATGATGAGGCAACGATTTAATGTCGTTGAAAGCTCATTCAGACACAAGGAAACAGGAACAAAGAATTAAATAATTGCTGGGGAATTAGACAATCTTATGCAGGCAAGCTCATCTAATTTCTTGGCAACTAATTAAATTCTTTGTGTCAGAATGAGCTGTCAATGTCATTAAATTGTTACCTCATCATTGTTACTGCAGCAAATCAGGGTTGATCTTTATCTTCCTACTCTGGCAACAACATTTTCTTTATATCACTCATTTCCACAAAGACCACAAGGAGGAAAGTATTAATTTTATTTAACTGATTGTTTCTGCTACAAATGTGGAATAAAATATTTAACATAGTTATTTCCTGTTTATCACCTCTTTACCTGGCGATGAAAGCTATTTGCCCCTTGTGTATCTCTGAGCATTGATCATGTGATATTACATAATATATTTTTCAAACCCAGTACTCCAGCCCTAAAGTTGTTCTTGGTTATAAGTGTTTGCAAGTCGAACTTCACACTTTCCTTCCTTCTTACTCACTCTGACCACCTTTTTCTACATAGGTAGTTTTTTTCCAAGTCCTTACTGTGTGTAGACTTTATATTTCTTAGTATACGACCTACAAGCTTTAGACCCATGCCTATGGCACGGCGCTCGCTGGCACTTGGCCATTCCTCCAGCATGGGTCACAGCTCGCCAGGGGCAAGCCCCCTGGACCCCCCGGTACACATCTTTCATCTGAGGAAGCTTATATAAGAATTTGTCAGCCTTAGTCATCGCTTATAAGTCTTTGTCATCCATCAAAAGCCTAAAAACATTGTACCACTCTATATAGATTCCTATGACCTAAACGGCACAAATTTTTAATGATGGCAAAAAGATGGACATATACATGACGAGCTCTGTGCTGTTGGCACGGTTTTAAAGCTCGTACTAAGATAAATCCGACAGAGATACAGTCGCGAGGTAACTTGATGAGGCTGTAACAGTGTATTTACCATTATGCCAAGATAAAGGCGGGGTTCTTAGCAGTCATATCACCAGTTTCTAGTGTCGGCGACTTGAGGTGGTTACCTCTTTGTGCTGACTTCTTTCCTTGCAAGGCATGGCAACCTTTTTGTGGAGGTACATGAAGTACTACAAAGCTGTAAGTTCCCTCGCCCACTGTAACATTTGCTTTCACCTTGCCTTCAGTCTCACGATCAGAAAAAGAGAGCCTCTGTGGGCGACATGCTCTCACTTCAAGAATCATTTTGCAACACGCGGCAACCTTGAATTTCTGTGGAACACTCTCGTCCACCATTGATATGTTTTTTTGATCCTTCTCAGCCTTGTCATCTGTTTTTCACCCTTTCGTTGATAGGAGGCTTGTGTCAAACACCCTGACATGGGTGCCTTCAAGGTTCTGTGAGTGCTTTCACGCTTTGTAGGACTCATTGCTGACCTCACACCAGACCAGCAAAGCCTTTTTGATCCTATACCAACCGAAACACTCTGAAGCACTATCAAAATGCACAAGTGATGGAACGTAACATGAGCAAGCCTTGCTAGCTTCCATTTCTTGGTCTAACAAGGGCCCCTTTTAGGTCAACGATATCAGGACAATTTTTGAGGTCACTGAACATCACTATCACTTTGGGAGTGTTTCCGGGGGCAATAGCAGAGGTACTTACTACCTCCATCGCGTGAATCGTGAAGGATACACAAAAATTCTGACGCCGTAGATCTGGTTAGTGAACTCCAGGACAACTCGCACTTTTGGGCGATCCCCAGCATTACTTCACGAAGAGTGGGCCTGGCAGCATGGCATTGGGGTATAATGACATTGTGTTCATACTGAACTTTTACTTCTTTGCTCAGAGTAAAGAGGATCCTAGTGATGTAGCGAGGCAGTACATGGAGGTGGCGGGTTTACCTGCTGAAGTTCCGTATTGGTCTTTTGGTTTCATCAGTGTCGGTTTGGGTATCAGTGAGTATATATGCTGCTTTCCTTGTAAATTGTGAGATGAGACTTACCTTCATTCTACAGACTTCGTTGATGTCGCAAAGGCTATTTCAAGATATGCAGTTGCTGGTATCCCTTTCGATACTAATTGGATTGACATGAGTACTCAGAATCCTTCCTTCTGAAATTACTTGCTATGCAAGTCTAACAGCAATTTTTCAGATTATATGTACAGGCATCACATCTTCACTGTCGATCCAGACCACTTCCCCCTTGACCAGATGCGCAAAATCATAGACTACCTCCACACTCACCAGCAGAGAATGGTGTGCTTCTTTTTCACCTTTCCAACAATAAGATCTGACGTATCTTATATGGTTCTGATGACCGACCCCTCCCGTCCACATATTCCATCAGCCCAAACGAGGTTACACAATTGATAAGTGCAGGCGTTGAGCGACATACATTGACCCACAGACCTTGTGTGGATAAATTTCTTCATTCATCCATCTTTGCTACTTTTGTTCAACATCTTTCTTTTGTTTCCCAGAAGTCTTTCTTTCCTTCTCCCACATCGCTTCACTCTACCAAAAGGTGTGTGTCGATTATCCTCTGAGACTCGCACCATTAACATGACCGCTAACAGCAACCATACCGACGTCGCTCAGCAAATATGTAGGCTATCCTCATCCATGGGTTGCCCAAGATGCAAAGTTAATTCGGTGACAAAAGCTACAGCGGTGATATCTGCAGATGTGTCACACTCCACTGCAATCCATCAGAGAAATTGCAAGTCCAAATGAGAGCCCTCCGTCATGTAGAAATTTTGTATGGTAGGTAGTTTAACAGGAGTGGTACCAATGGCTGTGAGTACGCAACGTGTGTTTCAATTTAGATTCCGCCAGGCCCGTCTCTAATTCAAAAATTCTGTTCAAGTCCAGTTCAATGACGACTGAAGAATGGATATAGAAAAGGAGTTCGTCAGCCTCGTGAGATCCCCCACTCCTTGTTATCAGCTTTCATTCATATCTTTCTTTCAGTCACATCTTTCTCCCATTGAAAGGTTGGGCTCCGCAACAGTAGACGAAATTTACCTGTGCGCTACCCCAATTCCAGATGATGTACACTTCATGTTCCCCCTTTTCAGTACCTTATTCCAGTGCTAATGACGGCCCTTAGGATATCTGACCAACTGCCCCAGTAGTGTTTTAAAGTCCAGTCTAGTTCAGTTTTTTACCTCGAAACGAGGCAACTGGCAACCGCAACCGGTCTAGACTGATCCAGATATTAAGGGACCGGTCCTAATCGGTCCACAACACAAAAAAAACCGGTCTAGACCGGTTGTAACCAGTCTTTTATTGTAAAATTTACCGTACCAAATAACCTAAATATTACTAAGATTTGAACGAGATATGGCGAAAACGGAAAGGACATACATTCAAATTACTTTTGTAATTAGTAATTTGCAGTTTGTAGGTGCAACTCATTTTGGATGTTAAATAAATAACATCACATGGTACAAATGGTTATATGTGTTGTTGTTATTTTTATGATGTCATATAGCTGTACATAAAATAATTATAGGGTCAGGTAAATTTACAACAAAATACATGTACAAAAAATGTTTTTGGCCATATCCCAACCAATTCTTGACCGTTTTTGATGATTCAGGGACCGAAAATTAAGTAGAATTGTGCGTGAGTAAGGTCCAACACGTGACGGGACAAAAGACTGGTTGCAACCAGTTTAAACTGGTCTTTTCAGTTTTTAAATATTTACAAAACATGGCAACTGGCAACTGCAACTGGAAAAAGACCGGACTGTGGTTCAGTCCAGTTCAGTCCTATGTGTATTTTCAGTCCTGTAGACTGGACCTGCGAACACTATGCCCCAGGATCACTCGGAACGAGGACATTTATCTGTGGAATTTTCTGAGTCTCCTCCCTTATCATCAAGCTCTCCCACTCCTTCACAAAAAGATGGAGATCAACCCACACCCTCCCATGTCAAGGACATGAGGTCTTTGTGTGTAGCTCTCCTCACTAACCTTGTCTCAACTGTGCTTATGGTGGCTTCAGAATGTTCGTTGCCAGTCCGAAAAACTGGATGCTTCCTTTCAATTCAATCTTTCCACCTAACGAAGGGCCCGAGGGCTCCTACCTTCACGCTCACAAAGGCAGAGATGATGGTAACCAACCCAGGCACTCCTGTGCTGAGGAAGCTAGGTTCCTGTACATATCCTTCCTCACTATTCTTGTCTTAACCCAGTACTAACTAATGGCTTTAGAACAACCATTGCTAGTCCCGAAAATCAGCTGCCGTCCGACCACTGGATGTTTCACCCTGAGGAATGGTTTGAAGGGCCATCATACCTCTCCCCTTATACCCGCTCCCCCCATTCTGGTGTTGACCTCTCAAGTGTTGACCATGAGGAATGGCGCAAGGACTCCTCAGATAATGAGGAGTGGACTGAGGACTCATCAGAATACCAAAGGTCGCCAAGCGCTTTGCAATTTTGACCTCCCTTGCAGCGATCCAGAGATACATGCTCTCTTGCTAATGCTGAGAATACCAGGACACCGATGTGAGTACTTCCCTCAGTAACTCTGACATCATTTTGATGTTGTTTGCAGACCTGTGTTTTTCTTCCTTTTTGAGAACATTTCATCAAGGATCCTAGTTGACGATGAACCTGTCATCCCATCGAGTTCTCCAGCTTATCCTTGACAAAATTATATCATTGAGAGGGGAGAGGTTGCACAACCGGCCTATGTAAGTAAATCATTGAAGATTTATCTCAAGCATAACTTACACGACTGATAGATCCAAGTTGATGAGAAGCTCCAAAAGCTTAGGCGAAGACATAAGCTCACACCAGATCAATGGCAATTAATGTGTTCCTACGATAACATTCGAGGATTGCATATCCGCATAGAGCTCTTCCGTAACCAACAACGACACACTCCCCAAATCGGGACAGCGACACATTGCATGAGTAAGCGACACATTGGGTAAATAAACGACACACTCGTGCGTAGTGCATCAGCATTTAAGCATTTCAGTTTCCAGAGGTTTCTCCACCTGAGAAACCCGCAGAAACCGATAAAAACCAGGAAACCTGGAAATTTGGAAACCTATGTCCAAATTCCCGGAAACCTCTTTTTCACCTTTCTTAATGAAAAGGGATGGAAACCTAAGAAACCTAAGGAACTGACCAAAAGCTAATGAAATGGGCTATTTACAATTAAGTACATAGCACTGGGTTTCTGGGTTTCCGGTTTCCAAGTTTCCGGAAACTTGAAAACCAATGGAAACCAGCGGAAACCTGGAAATTATTTTGCCTTTTTACTGATGTGTGTTGCCAATTTATGTGTAGTGGGCCGACAATTTATGTATAGTGTGTCAATAATTATTCATGTGCAACACACCCGGCCCGGGATGTGGACCTCCCCCTGGACTTCATTCAAAATTATTATCTAAGTCGAAAAAGGAGGGAGTAAATACAACTTATTAAAAGAGTATTTATGTACTTTTTTTTCGAAATCTTTCTGTACTAATGTGACTGACAGTGAAAATTTTATAGATAAGTTATAGTACAGGAGGGGATGCTGTAAATATATATTAATATGTGAGAGGGGTGGTGTTGGGGGACATAGCCACTCCTCCTCGAGAATGACCCTCAGTAAAAACGATTCGTCGAGTCCTGGTCATATAGTAGTCACGCCACTGCACGAAATGGTATTACATGACTAAAAGCAGTGAATTTTACAAGATTTTGACTTCAAGTTGACTTCACCAAGTCCAACTTTAGTCATGTCAAGTCGTGTGGTTTCCTCTCCTGATGCCAAATATATATAGGATATAGTCATTTGGTAGTCTTTACTTAGTCAAGTCGCCCTCTTCTGAAGGTCGATGGTTAGTCATGTAATCACGACTTCATAGTCCTTTTGTAGTCAAGCAAAAGTCAGATAACAGTTATGCTATAGTTGTGTAGTAGTCTTGTTCCAGTCATGCTCAAGTCGTGTTACTGAGATGTGTTAGTTGTGTATTTCTCATCAGAACCTCAGGTAATAGTCTTCTTAGCGTCAAGTCGGAGTCATGTAAACATCAAAAATCATAAATATGTACACCCTTCTATTCTAGCTTGAATTGACGACTTGCAGAATGAATAGATGAACCCCCATCTCCTGATCGTAAATGCGTATGCGCGTAAGCCTCGAGCGGCGCCTTCGTATGCCTTAGACATCAAGTTTTGGATGTGGATGCCTTCGTCGCTCCCTTTCGCCCTTTGCGCTGTCGACAGAATGTTAAAACATTACAATATCACCCAAGTATTCAAACGTACCGCTTCGACAATGCGCTTGATGTCCGCAGATGATGGTTTTTCGTGCTCACTGTCTTCAACAATGAGGGTAATCAAATCTAGTGAAAATAGGACTTGATTAGTAGCACAAATGAGACTAGAGGGTGAACTGACCATCTTTGATACATTTGCCAGAGGGTGTATTGATACCATGGTCATTAATCCACGCCTTCAATTCGTCTTTCTGGAGTGCCTAATAGACAAATTTATTTGGGAGTTTAGACATAGTGAAAATTGAAAGGAACTTACTTGGAGGATTTTTCGAACATCAAAGGAAGCGGTTTTGACCGCCAATTCACTCGATTCACCAGAACCGGACGCCGTGGGATCAACGAGCATGGCGTCGGGTTCAGCGCGCCCAGTTGAAGCAGCTTGCACCGGAACAATGTTGGATGTGGGTAGACTGGCGCCGAGAGCGCCATCTTTGTCCGTGCCCTTCTCTTTTGAAATGCTCTAAACAAAAATTAGTCCAAGTAGAGAATTAAGTCAGTAAGT
>KN838733.1:15483-78041 GCA_000827195.1 Laccaria amethystina LaAM-08-1
GTATGCTGAGTGAATGCACAATGGCAATGATTTCAGGATCTAACAGGGTACCTACATTTTCAGCAGACTGAGAGGAGACCTGGCTGCGGGTAACGTAGGTCGAGCGCTACCTAGCGGTGCAGCAACCGACAGGCTGTCGCTTTGACGCTCCAGCTATTTTTAGACGTAAAAAGAAGCATCCTTAATTTGGATTTTTATGCCGGTGACAGAGCGGCCACACCCCTCAGAGGCCAATTGCTACCATCAAAAGAATCGGCCTCTGAGGCCTCCTGCCGCTCAGAAGCGTCAGGCCTGAGGTGGAAAACACGTACTTCAAGTGAAGTGGGTGTCGTGGTTCTCAAATTCCAACGAACTCCGGGATCTTCGTTTGGCTGTTTGCTACATCCGTCGCGGTTTTACTCTTCGTTTGAGGGCAGGTATAATTGTGTACAAGCACTCACTAGATATACGTCGCTGAGAATATAAGACAAATGTGCGGCGTCAATCCTGGTTAGATCGAAGGTACAAAACCGTGATGTCGACGTGAATTCCAAAAATCCCTTGCTACCTTTCCGAATTCCAAATCAGTCTTTTACTTGACAGCCACCTTACATTCCTCCTTCTCTCCGACCTAATCCCGCGCATACGAGGCGCCAGCAACTGTGGGGGTACGGTCGACGATATTTCGTCAGCCGGAGCTACACTGACGTTCGTTGAATAAATGAAGGGATTGAAATCGAAATCTTGAGATTAGCGACTTCGCTGATCATGCCGAGGCAACCTGAGTAGGTAGAGAGGTTAGTAAAGCACGAAAGACGTAGAGAGAAAGAACCAACGTGGGTCATAGAGTAATTATTAACGCTTTGCAAGCGTTGACCCGAACATTACTTCAGAGCCGTCTCGAGGATAAAAACGGGTTTTCTATAGTAAGATCAGTAATCACGACCCAAATCTCAACACCAATACTCACCCCGCTCCCGAAACGTCGAACCAACCTGCTGGGTAGAACGGCCTACATCCAGCACGCCCTAACACGCTGTTCTTGATATGAGTCTGTGGACCACACTGCACGCGTCCTCCCCCAGTGGTACCCGCCGTCCACGGAGTTGCAGAGATGACGAGGAAGGAAAAGACAAAACGCCACTCTCGATGCAACGCTAATATCAAGCCGTCGTGCTGGAATGTGAGTTTGGCGCCCAAGAGGTATCGAGTTGTTCGACGCGACCCATGTAAGCTTTCGCCATGGAGCATGTAGATGTGACTGATCATGATGGTAAGGGAACGTACAGGAGGCCAACGCCTCGCACTATCCGAAACATCACGACTTCCCCCGTACTCACCTACAACTCTCTCGACACTCCAGTTCTTAACCCTGCCATACCGACGTACCTGTTCCCAATGAACCAGGGATGTAGTAGTCGTAAAATACTGCTGGGGACACAGCCGCGATAGCATCCAGGGCTCCGGAGCGGTCCTCAATCTAAAAAAGCCTAGAGTGCGCGCTTTGCAATGAGATCGAAGAGTGGCGTGATGATGATCATAAGTGCAATGCTCCGCTTGTTGTAAAGAGCTCTTGCCGTTCCGAAGAGGGCACTTTGAGCCAGTCGTGTATTAACTCCATCCGCCGCGGTTGAGGACGACGAGCGGCCTGGAAGACGCCCGGGCAACAATTCGCAAAACATAAATGGGCGTGAAGAACCACGCTGCGCAGGCGCAACTTGGAATCAGCTATCTGCTGGGTTCTGCCTGGCAAACGTGATTTCAATCACAGGAAAACGGTGGTATATCTGCCCCTAAGTGATGGAATGTTATTAGTAGTCGCAGCTGCCGTGATGCAGGTTTCAAGACATACAACGGAGAATATGAATGTTTTGCACGGCCATCTTCTAGAGACTTTGCCTGTGTAGTTGGCAAGTAGTTGGGGCAAGTTGGAGGGAAAGAACTCGACAAAGCCACGTGGTTTTTCGATGAGTCGATTACGTAACCGACATATCCCTTTCCAATTCCCAAACTTTTACCACCCGTATCGTTCGCTGCTTCGAGCGCCTCCACCGCCCACACCTTCATCGCGCACAGATAGCTAGCTGAAATATTAATATATCACTCTCCACTCCACCTATCATCCAATCTACACTCCACTTTTTACAACCATCGCCTGAAGAACAACTCGACTCTCCCCTGGGCTACTTCTCAGCCCAACCAGGTCAAACGCTCAAAGACGGCACATGGCCAATAACCTGCAAGCTCGGGTGGGGTCCGCAATCGTCCACTTGGCTCGTCATCGACAAGAACGATCAACACCGTGCCCTGAAAATCTTGACCGCCGCCGCAGCCGCCGACCGAACGCCAAAAACGAAAGTCATTTCGTCCTCAAGGCTATGAAAGCCATTCCAAGCGATGTACCCGAGCTGCTTGAGACGTTCGAGGAAAGAGATGAGCGGGGGAGAAGGCACTTCTGTTGCTCAGGCTTCTTGGACCGTCTGTTGAGGATCTGAGGCAAGGGAACGTGTATGATAGGCAGAATCTACCTGTTCATATCGTCTAGAACGTCATTGGGGATATTTCGAATCGTCTGGCCGATATTGCTACTCAGAACATCATTGATGGTGGTAAGTCCAACTATTTATTTCGTGAACATTCGAGTTGAATCCATACTCCCGCTTCAACAGTAACACCCGACAACTTCCTCTTCTTCTCCTTCCAATGGGGCGACGACGTCCGAAAAGCTCTCGCAAAAGTACCAGCTGACAAGCCTGTCAAGATCCAAGGAAGCGACGGAGTTCCGTATCCTACTGTCAGGCTTCAGCCGATTCCGAATCACTATACATCGGAATCCAAAGCGAACGATATTGCCTATACTATATTCAGTCTGGCCAAATTAACGCACGGCAATGCTGTCTTTTCTACTGGTTTCATCATCTTGTCGCTAATAGCTCATCGTTAGCTCGCCAGACAACCGCCACAACCCTCGACACACCTAAAAACATTCAACCACCAGAAGCCCTCACAGGGGGTAAAAATCTCACGTATGTGCGCTCGGATGTACAGTGAGTTTAATCCTCATCCCCACCCTTCTCTTTTTGGAACCCACGCTCATAGATGATGCTTGATTCACCAGACATCCCTCCTCCTCACTGGAAAGCCCCTCTTTGCCGAATCATATGTTGCATCGCCCGTCAAAGTCGCACAAGAAACGCTTGGGAAGGTCGAAAGTCTCCTCACTGAAAGTGCGAACGTCACAGAAAGATCTCGCCTCGACTGCAAAGTTCCTCAGGATGTGCCTTTCTATCAACATTGCGAATATGGCGACGGCACTTGAGGTGCTGGAAGGTGGTTGGATTATGAGCGGGTGTGCTTGTGGGTGGCGCGGTTGACCTGCCCCATGGCGGGTTTCGTTTGTAGGATATTTGTTGTATGCGTCTAGACACAACTCGACTGATGATGGGACATACAGATTGCGATCGAGGACCAGCTTCATCCTATTCACCCATAGGTCTGTTAGGGTTTTCAAGGAGAGCAAGTAATCGATCCAATCTTCGACCAAAAGTTCGACGACGGTGAGTAGTCCGTCAAGCAGGACTAGGCGGCGGTTCAACTCAGCCCGGAAGTCGCGTGATGTGTTTACATTCCTTCTCAAAAACTTCCACTGCTCCTCACCTCATCCCAGTAGTGCTCGTGATTTGCATAATACTCAACTCAGCTATTACTTTTTTTTACGAATCAAGGATCTTTATGGTGCCAACCTCAACGCAACGGCGACGGACAATAATGGGAGCCTTATCCGATTCTTCGAGCGCTCTCCGATCCATGGCTGCATTGAGACTCCCCTGGAACTTCTAAACCGCAGCTCCGGACAAGTTTCCGTTTGGCGTTAGCATTCTGGGCGCAAAACGTGCGTGTACTTCCCTACTCGCGCATCCGCAGTAGCTGATGGCCTCGGATATGCGCATCACGATTGTAGATGGGCCGAATTATGAAGGGACGCACTCGCATCACGCTTTTTTGGGACGACGAACGGATCAAAATTTGTGAGCCCTTCCCCGTTTTTCACTATGTTGTATTGTTTCTACTCCCAACCCTTCGCCAACCCTTACCGTCGTGCGAGACTTATCGCGTTTCACGCTGCCAAGAATTCGCGTCCATGTGACTGCCGGTAGCTTTCTTTCTGTGCGCAGTGAAGTTGCGGCTGGAAGTTTTCGCAATGAGTCGGTATAAAATAGATGCTCAATTGTTCACCGAATCCAACCCCCTTCTCTCCTTTAATCTACTTTGCTCTCTTTCAAATTTCCCAAATGGCTATTGGTCGTTTCCTCACACTCATTGCTTTTGCAATGGGCGCAGTTCACCTCGCGAATGCCGGTCCTATTACCGCGCCAACCACCTCCTGTTCTGACGGTGACATCCAAGAGGCGGTACGTAAATTGAAACATATCGCTGAAAGTTACTTACAACCATTTCTAGCACCCGACCGCATTTCCTTCTACCACGCCCGTGAATGGCTCAACATCAACCCAGCTTCTTCCAGGAGTTTCTGCACCACAACCTCCCGCAAAAAATGGCACTCCAGATTCGGTATACAAACTTCGACTTTATCGAAATTTAAATTTCTTACACCTTCTTTCAGCGCCCCCCTTCATTCTCTCCTATCCCTTCCGTCAATGAATCAGCTTCAACCAACTTCCCACAGAACCTTCCAGCAGAAAATACGCCGCCTCAGGGTACTCCGGCGGCAAAGGACTCGCCAGCGCAGAACACCCCTTCTGTTCCAATGACTGGTACAGCACAGGGTGATGTCGTTCCCAAATCTCCCAATGGTTCATCGCCAAACGCACCGCCACCTGCCTACGGCCCATCTTCGGTCGCACCTCCTGTTCATTCGGATGGTCCAGCTCCAACTGGTCTTCCACAGGACGATTCTGTACAAAACCCTCCTCAAGGTTCACCAGCAGGAACTCCCCCTCAAGGCGCTCCTGCACCTCAGGATCCCACGGCGTCAATCCTCCCATCACCCCCACTAGTCAACGGTCCGACAAAAAACGACCTCCCAAAGGACGATCAGGTCCCTAAATCTCCCAATGGACCAGCCCCAAACGCGCCACAGAACCCTACGCCCAAGATTTCTGGAACACCTATCATCCCTTCTCCTGCGTCACTCAGCCCAGCACCGACCGACCTTCCTGGAACCGGGTCAGATGACCTCCCGCAAGATGTCCCCGCACCAAACTACTCCACAGGATCAAGTCTTCTTTCCGCGCCACCCTCTAGCCCTACCCCGGCAGTTTCTGGATCAATAGAACTTCAGACGCCAACTGACGCACCACACAGAGGTCCTGCACCAAAAGATCCTGCGGGTCCTCAGGTGCATCAGGATGTGAGTAATCACATCCAAGCTCACGACGTTGATGTTCTTATTCCTTTTCCAGCACCCCGCCCCGGTCTCGCCATCTGCACATGGTAGCTCAGCACCAACGGATTTACCATACGTTGCTCCCCCGCCCAACGCTTCCGCCTCTTCAACCCCTCCCGATAATGGTCCACAACCCACTGACGGCTCGCAACCTATTCCCTCTCCCACCTCTCCTGCGTCCGCTGATGGCACACGTCCAACTGGGCTTCCACAAGGCGACCCTACTCTCAACCACGGAGAACCGAGCAGCCCACCTGCACCCTCCGTTCCATCTTCCTACGGTCCTACACCACCCGCGCCATCTGGCTCTGGACTAGCCCCACCCCAAGGTTCTCCAGCTCAGGGGCTCCCACAATCTGCACCCATCGACGGCTCAGTGCCAACAGATCTGCCATACGTTCGACCAGCGTCCGTTGCCCCCTCTTCTTCTTCCATCCCTCCCGTTAACGACCCAGCACCAACTGGACTTTCACAACCCATTCCTGCTCCCGACTCTCCCGCACCAAATGATGCCGCAGTTCCCACAGGCGTTCCCGTGCCTAACGTTAGCGGCTATCCCAGTGCATCTGTAAACGATCCCACATCATCTGGTGTCCCACCTGTCCCCGCACCCAACTCTCCCGCAGAGTCTGTCCTCCCTTCCGTCCCACCCGTCGATGGAACGCCCAAACCCTCTGGCACTCCTGATGCAGATGTACGTATCGTTTTGATAGCATCTATACCTCTCTGACACGATTTTTTAGTGCTCTTCCACCGTCCATCCCGTTGGCTCAGCGCCCACTGTCACTCCCACGTCTGTCTCCCTCGTTTTTGACCCATGTCCACTGGCTTAAACGTTCATTTATAGGCCAGGATCGTATTGAAGATGATGAATTTCATATTCGGTGCTTAGGATTTCATATCTGTTGATGTTTTTTATTTTTCAACGACGTCCCACTCTCTGAATCGGACTCTTTTGTTGAGTATTATGATTTATTTGGGTCTTGGACTTTCTAGAGCGTAAAATATAGTATTGAATGTGCGATTCTAGTACAATTTCCGTTGAATCTTTATCTTAGCACTGATTCCAATGCGACTCAACACTTTTGCGGTTTCCAACATAATTTTGATGAGGTGCTGGTGAAATTGTTGTGTTAATCGATCACCTGATCATGTTGGTTGTAATCGTGACGGCGCTTTGACTCCCTTTGACCTTTGTCCAGACACCACGACACGATTTATCGCCTTGACTTCTTGCATTGACCTTTCTCACAATGGACCACTATCAGATTGATATAAAGCCTCTCACGAAGCCTTTAACCCGGAACATCAAATCAAACTTCAGCTACAATGAACAGCTTCTTACGCTGTGAGTGAGGATTCCCTCGAATGCTTCAACCTTGACGTTTATTCCGTTTATAGATAACAATTATAGCAGTAAATCATGATCCGAACCTTGTCCTTACACCTGATTCGGCCTACAGAAATACCTGTCGAGTTGTTGACAGAAATATTTCTGGCTTCTCTCCCCCCAGACGGCAGTTCTCGTCCGGCTAGTAAAGATGGACCTCTTGCCATTTCTCATGTTTGTTCTTCCTGGCGGCAAGTAGCACAGTCCATTCCAGAACTCTGGTGCAACCTCGCCCTCATGACCAGGGCGTCCCCGCCCAAGGTCCCCTTCCCGATGGTCGCAGGGCAGTGGTTCGATCGCGCTGGTAAATGCCCTCTCTCCATCTCCATCATCCTCATCAACAACCTCGACGAAAACGCCGTCAAATTTAACGAACTTATTAAATACATCGTCACGTTCGCATATCGCTTCCGATCGATCAGCCTCACTCTTGGCCAGCATATCGACCTCAACACTATCATCGTGAAGCCCTACTGCGATTTTGAGCTTCTGACTTTCCTCAATATTCACGCCCCAAGGAACGTTAGCGAGCCCCTTTCCATATTCCAATCAGCACCTATTCTACGCCAAACACGTCTTAATCTTCTCCCCGATGCCCCCAACCAAATTTCTCTTCCCTGGTTCCAATTAACTCACGTCGATATGCTCGAAAGGCTTCTCCCAACATACAAATTCCGCACTATTCTGTGCGTTCTTCCATCAATCACCCACGGCGCCTTTTTTGTTGAAGGGTTTGAGAACCACCTTAGCACCGGGGGATCCTCAGGTCCCATCGTAGTCCCCACCCTCACACACCTCACAGTCAAGATCTTCGGTGGAGACACCAGCATATTCCTGCACCACATCAACGCCCCCTCCCTTCAATCCCTGCATATTTCTGGGTGTAAACCCAACCTCCCGGAGCTTCATTCGCAACATGTCATTCACCAGCTACCCCATGTTGTCGAGGCGGTCTTCTCGCAACTGATCGTCAGCCAGGGAGATGAATTCATCAGAATCTTAGCGAATTGCACCGCATTGCGCGCCTTGACTCCTAATCTAAACTCGGACAGGTTGAACACCACAAACAATGTCGTTCTGGGGAGTTTGCAGGGGGGTCGGTTGTTGATGCCCCACCTGGAGCGTCTGACGATGTACGTTCCTCTCAGCTATAGTTCCCCCACGGATCGCATTGCCGAGACCATCATCTCGAGATGGCAGATAACGGCTTTAAAGTCGGTTGAACTTTTGTTTGTCAATCATTGCAAGGGGATGGGGGAAATAAGAAGACAATTGGAGCAATGTATTGGTGCAGGTTTAAACGTTGTGTTGAGGGAGGCGACGACACCTTCTCCCGCACTCGTAACCTGGGGAGCGTAAATTATTAGAGATGTATAGTTCGGAGTCTCTGCTTTAGTAGTGTATGCAGACAGGAAGGGTTTTGCCCCTCTCCGTGTTTCGCTAACCCAATCTATAAGTTACTTACTACGGAATAAAAAACGGAATGCAGTATGTATGTTTCGAGCAACAAATCCTACATATAAAGCGAAAGGTAAACCAAACTTCTGCCAGTTCGTATAAGTCCTTCTATCTGTCCGCCATGAGTCCTATGAATCCCAGCAGCAAACCCACACTATTTCTTCGACTGCGTCCACGTTTTATACCTGAACAGCAGCGTCCATGCAGAAGCGTGAGGCACAAAGCCATTCTCCCAATCTCTCATAGGGTACGTACATGAGTTGATGGTTCAGCCGGCGATCCGTTTCTATCCCTTAAACAAAATAAATGAAGGCATTCTACATGATTCTTGAATCTATAAATATTCAGTTGATTGATAACTTTGCGACTCAGAGTGTTTTACCCCTTCAGAATTAAATAATAGGCTCCGGGGTCAGGTCAGCCGTTGAGTGAACAATAAGAGTTCTTCTAAAGTCTTTATTTACCATCTTGATAATGGTGGATCCTATTCATGACGGGCAACATTCATGACCATCAACGTTCAATGTCCAGAGCTCAGCGTCCGTGCACATCAAAAAATGGGAAGCACCAAATAATTCTCACAGATCTGGTTAATTGAAGATGGACAATGTCCAGAAGCTGTAGAGTGTGTCGAAGCTTAAGCCGAGCAGAAAGTCGACAGGCAGATAATATCCGGCAGGCGGGTTACAGGGTTGGAATAGGCGGAGGAGTGAACACAGCTACTTCTGCATATCGTCGGTGACGATCGACCATCGAAAGATGCCTTCTTCAACTTCTCGATTCTTGAATTCCTTTTAGGACCGGAACGAATCCAGCAGGTAGCGCTACACTAGCTTCTGTGGTAAGGGTTCGGAGGCTAAACGAGTTCGATCATGCAGATGGGATCATAGGTGGAAAATCGTGGTTCCGGCCTTCGAATTTCAAGATATGAAATTGGTCATCGAGGATCAAACACGCGGAGAAATGTATTAGGATGTCTGATGCCGAGGACCTTGAATAAGCCAATAATATTTAATCGTCATCCAAGTGCACAGTTTTGATTGAGATGGACGCCAAAAGACAGATTTGCGCGTGATACATAATTGTTGAATTTTCTTTCTGCAAAGTGACAAGTTGAGTCGTTGATCAAGGCGAGTTCAACTCGAGTCTCGAGAGCAAAGGTGCTTACGATTCACATGTCTGGGCATCGCGATTTCCTGGCCGAGTCGGTTTTCCTTATCTTTGTCTTCGTCTTGGTGAAGGGCCGTAGGTTGTCGTCCCTTGGGAAAACTGATCGGTGACGTCATTCCTTGCCTCCGCCAACCCTGCAGAGATCAATCAGATGAATTTTCAGAATCAAAATGCAAAACATGGCACTGGGCAGTGTGGACAAATACTCGTCTACGCGTGGTTGGCCAGTGGTAAAAGCTTTCTTTTCTTCAGATGTAGGGTGCATGTTTTGGTGCGTGCGACCTAGGACACAAGACACTGACAGCACTCTCTAGCACTCTCCGAGCAACGGACAGGAAACTTCTGGAAATTGAGTTTTGACGTGTATTTGGAACTTTCTAGCGTAGCTTATGTCATGTTATGTAACACATCAAACATTTTCTTTTCAACTTCACCACCACCGACGACGACGACATCCAGCTGTGAATCTCATTTTGACCGTGATATTTTCATTCAAAACAACATGGTTTTCGCATCTTCGAGGTTTTGTTTCATCTTCTGTTCCGTAACAGGCACTCGGAACGCAACGGGGCGATTTTCTTAATGGGCCTTGAGAATCTCGGCTTAATGTTCGTTGCCAACAGTTGCCGAGCAACTTTACATTGAGGCAGGGTCGCGTCAAATAGCATGCTAACGTCTTTTTGGTTGTAATGCGCAATACGCCCACACTCATAGGCGGGGCCGAGAGGTGAACATTTCCTCCTCTCCTGGCTTCCACCAGCACCAACGCCACCCACCCCAGAAAACGACCGGAAGGCCTTAGCACTGACAGTGAGTCACCTCGTGCACTCTCATGTTGGCGATATCCTTGTGGGGAGACTGATTTCGCACCCTAATCTTCTTCTCTACATGTTTATGGAGAAACACTACGCTGACGATTTCTTCTTTGATCTCATCAGCCGCTGTGCTCCGCCGTCGCGACTTCGTTGTGAACCAGGATACCCCACTTCCTCGACTATACCTTCCGAGTGAACCCTATCACAGACGCCCGTAAACTTTCGCTCTCTTGTTGTGAATTTTTAACCACTACAATTGTGGTACACGTTACTTTGACACTTCATCGCTTGCTGACATCTTATTCGTTACGCTGCAGCTCCCACCCGCACCTCAATATGGGAGCTACCGACCATGATCCGCTAGCCATATTTACGCGGCCACCACCAAACGAAACGCCAACCGAGAGAGTCGCTCGTGAAGAAAGAGAGGCTCGCGCGCGTCACATAAGCAATCAGATTGACGAACAACTCAAGAAGGATAAAGCAGCATTAAAACGACAGAATGAGCTCGTCCGAGTGCTGCTTTTGGGTCAGTCAGAGAGCGGTGAGTTAGTTCGCCTTAACCATCCATAGATTTGCTTATAAAGCATCGCCCGTTTCGATACCCCACAGGTAAATCAACGACTCTCAAAAGTGGGTTGTGTGCTCGCCGTTCTTGTAATATCCCCTCATCACCTCCAATGCAGACTTTCGAATGAAATACTCCCGTGCTCAATGGAAAGCTGAACGTCTCTCTTGGCGTGCCGTTGTTCAGCTCAACCTTGTCCGCTGCGTCCTCACCATCCTCGACACAATCCAAACAGAAATGAACGGGACCACCTCCACCCCGACATCCTCCATTATTCAAGAATTCTCCACTCACGAAGAGGACGAGGACGAAGACAATCCGATTCCCTGCTCGACTACAAGTGGCGTCGGCATCATCGCAAACATAAGCCGCCGTTCATCGTTATCCAAGGACTCAGACTCGAGTTTAGGAACGACTCTATCAAGTCAACACCAAATTCTCAGACTCCGCTTAGGCCCTTTGCGCGGCGTTGAAGCGGATTTAAAGAAACGCTTGGGCGCAGGATCGGACGAGGAAGAATTTGACTCGAGCTCATCCCTTGGTGTTGGCCCCCTAGGACCCTCGTCCTCTCGTTCAGATGATGGTAACCAAGGCGGCGAAAGACGAAGCGGCAACCTGATGGTTGCAGCACGTAAAGCAAAACGACGTGAATTCGGCGTAAAGCGGTTACACGAAGCCCTGGAGAACGGCGTGCATGCGCTGTCATCCCGTGGCAGTCACCATGGCCACGGTTCGCGCGACTCGGGGGCGTATGCCTCCGATGACGCCACGGATATTATCGCGAGTTGTAAAGATGACATGAAGGCGCTATGGCTGGATGAAGCTGTTCGAAAGGTGTTGGTAAAGAGGCAGGTGAGGATTGAAGACGGGGCCGGCTTGTGAGTGTTTTCTTGTTATGTGTCACATCCCCAACCCCTGCCAGCCTGGCCTTACCTCCGTTTCATTTCCCTTCCATCCACCCCACCCCCGTTCCTCACGCTCCTTACTGACGTACACATCATCTCAGCTTCTTAGATGATATCGACCGAATCGCGACACGGACCTACGAACCTTCAGATGACGACGTCGTTCGCGCGCGCCTCCGAACACTCGGCGTGCAGGAGTACAATATCCAATTCGAGCAGAGTAAAGGGCCAACGCTGTTTGCCGGTGCGTCCCGTTTATCTCCCTGTTACGTGCTGCCTTAACATGTCTACGTCACTCAGGCGGCTTGGGTGATTTCGGAAAGGAATGGATCATCTACGACGTAGGCGGATCACGGACGATGGTACGTCTATTCTATCTGTCCAAAAGCTTTATGTCTGATGTTATGATGAATGACTAGCGACAAGCATGGCTTCCATTTTTCGACAATGTCAATGCCATCATCTTTCTCGCGCGTAAGCTCCTCAACCCTCATCTCACTCCATACCTATCTTGATCACTTCCGACAGCTATATCGTGTTTTGACGAACGCCTCCTAGAAGACTCTAAGATCAACCGTCTCGAAGACTCCTTCCTCCTCTGGCGCTCTGTCTGTTCCTCTAAACTCCTGGCCAAAACCACCCTCGTCCTCTTCCTCAACAAATGCGATATTCTCAAACGTAAATTGAAGTCTGGCGTTATGGTGAAGAACTTCCTCCCGAGCTATGGGGAAAGACCGAATGAGGCGGGGAGCGTTATCAAATGTCAGTGGTACTCGCCCTTTGCCTTCTTTGGGGGCCTTGAGCTGATGCGTTGTTTAGACCTTAAAGAAAAGTTCAAGGATATACTGAAGGCGCAGTCCCCGGTCCCCAGGACGTGTTACTATTATGCAACATCCGTGACTGTATGTCTCTCCTGTTTCTTTTCTTCATCACCATTAGCCACCGACCTTCATGTCGTCTTTGTAGGACACCAAAGCTACTGCGAATACACTCAAGACAGGTTGGTTTCCCATTCTCAGTGTGGATGTGTTCTCTGATGAATCTTGGTTGCGACAGTGAGAGATTCCATCGTACGGGAACACCTTAAGACTGCAGACATGATGTGATAAGCAGTGCTACTCGTCATTCATTGACGACTCCCATCCCCACCGTCCCCCAGACCACCGTCGCCACCACAGCTCAATAAAATTCTGCTCATCGTCGCTATCTACTATCTATTACCTATGTTATCTTCGTCGTTGTCATCTCGTTTCGTTACGCTGCTGAACGTAGATTCGTCCAGGCATATAGACTTACGCGCTGCAACACCGATCACTATATATACACACACTCACCCGTTGTACCATATCGTTTCTACCTGGATTTAGATGTATATATTTCGGCTTCATAACGTCTCACTATTGAGTACTCGTTACGAGTGCTCTGTTTTAAGGACCCTGGAATGGTTCATTTTAACCCTCAACCGCATCGTTATTGCGAGGTGGAATGTGGAATAGCAGTGACAACAGCTCCCAAAATCTCTATCGTAGCTGCCTTGAAGAAGGACCGGCGACGGGGAAAGATGTGGGAGTCTGAGGTTTTTGTCTTATTCTCAATGTTGGGGATCGAATAAACGCAGTGGCAACTGGACTGATGTTGTGCGTTGTTAGCGATGCTCTACATTGAGAGACAGGGTTTACCTTTCCATATTTTCATCAGTCATCGTATCACCAATTTCATCTCCGGCGGTTTCGCGGACGACTTGCATAGGATCTTCGCCGAATTCTTCCACAAACGATTGAGGGTCCATGCGAGCTCCACTTTCGATATCAATTATGTTTATACTAACCTGGGAGGGACGAGAGCGCTTGTAATCCCATCGCCTCAGATGTAAGAGAAATCTGGCTGTCATGAGTCCCGAGATACTACAATCCAACCTTTGAATTAGCAAGGCGGTAGAGAAATCATCAGCACGCACGGTAACTTCAAGCCATTCAGTAATCGTTGAATGAATCCTATTTCTTTCTGCAGACAAGCCGTTACGAACAAGATATGCACGATGAGAGGATGCACATACATAGTTTAAAGTTAACGCTGCCACCGATAATGATGTTACAGAGCTGCGGCTTCATGAATGGCGAGCGTGAGACTCAGGAATGGTGCATACACAATGTACAAGAGGCCTAATACAAAAATTGTTCAGGAGGAGCTGCACGAGGCGACAGCATTTCTTTACCTTGTTCAAAAAGGAGATAATTTAGGCTAGCTTTTTGTAGTCGCCATGGACCAATTGCTTTCATGGCTTGTAGGATGCGGACTATGGTCAAAATTGCGGATGTAACTTCGAAGATACACATGAAAATGGCTAGAACCCCGCGAGCTGAGGGGCGTCAAGATCGATGTTCAAATGATGATGGTTGTCGCACCACTAACACGGTGTTAATAATCAAGTGAGATACGAAAGGGGGTGCGACGCACGCTGGTATATCAACTTCGCCCACGCATTTGAGTCCAGGGACATGAATCTGATCACCCCGTCAGCCTCATCATCACTTTGGCGCTTCAAGACACACACAATGTCGGCACACAGTGTGGCAATGGCCATGACCCCAAGAACCAGACCAACCGTTGGATTTCTGTCGTAAACGGCATAGGTTCTCATTCCCCAAACAACTGCAGAGGCGCTGAGGATGTGCGGAAGTGGAGAAATGCCAACTACTCACCAAGAATACCTATTCGTCCCAAGACGCTGAGGACACCGCTCACAACATAGCCAGAGTCGCAGCTTAAATAACCTCAGGAAGATGAAGACAGATATGTCATGAATCCCTACTATATTCTGGTAAGAGGAGCTCCTTTCGAAATGGCGGATAACATACCCTGACACTCAGTTTGTCCGCCACCGCAAAAAGATAAACGACGTTTGCGATCAACGCATATCGGCACATGATATACAAAATAGTCGATATCCGGAAGCGTTGACACCAAATATAAGTGACTTCTTCTTGGAAAGTTAGGATGTAGTCGTAGTAGAGAATGGCTGGAATCGATGGGTGCGGATCAGTTATCAGTGCTCCGCGATCAATGCACGGACTTGCTAATACTGCAGTACTGCAGACTGAACTCCACACTTGGGAAGAGGTGTTAGATGCGTTAAGCATATTGAAGAGGAGGACTCACCGACGAATGTCATTGTTGTGCATAAGGTACCCCAGCTGCCGCGAATCCTGTGTCCATCTGACTTATGTACGGAACCAATTTCCGTGTTGAGGTTCCTGAAGCTAGAGGTTGACACCTGTCTAGACTGTCCCTGTGATGCAATGCCACTGACTCATGAGCGCTGGTCGATCAAGGGGGGTGTGAAATCTGGTCAAGAGCAGAATGAGTTTACAGAATTACTGCTCGTGGGAGGGAAAGAGTAGCTGAGGTTGGAGGATAGTGATTTCAGAATCTTTCCGCCGTGTAATTTTTTATTTGTCAACGAACGTCCGAGCCGGTGGACGTCGGCGGCCCAAGAGCGCTGAAGTGATGAAGAACGGTGCGAGATCCGACCACGGATTATTTATAGTTGAAGCGGGAGCCATTCGGATACTTTCTGTCCAGCAGCCCGCCGGCACCAAGAAAGTGACGGTGAAATCGTCAATTCATTCATGGTATTCCAGGATTGGACGCGTTCTCGTTGTACCATTTCTGATCACAACAAACGAATGGAACGAATGATCTTGGTGATATATCAATTGTGTAACTGCTACTTGGCGATGCCGGCGGGAAACACTCACAGGTTGGCTGGCCGGGTGTGAGCGAATAGCAACCCACAAAAAGATCTGGCGATATTCCCTCCTCGGGACTATGTAGTGTGCGGAGAGTTGCTGACCCTCGACTTTATGGAGGTTCGGCGAATCAGCAGACCTCTTGCCTTACCCACGATGAGAAAGGCTTGAAAAATCAAGGAAAACTCATTTCAGGCACCCACGTCTGATAACAAGGTCCTGGCATTGGCAACATGCGCCAAGGAAAGTCTGAAAAGCAGATGTTTTTCTTTCAAAGATGTAGAGGAAAGGGATGAAAAACTTGTTCCGTATTGTATCATAACCCTCTCGTACAACGTCAAGACGTACCACGACTCCTCCCAGAAAAAAAATCGTTCGCACCGTGCAAACAAGCCCTCCGAAGAGTTCCGCCAAGCCTATAGTACTTGGCCATACGTACCCAGCAAATTCAAGTCAAGACCGCGTCACCTGTGGAAGGATTACGTTACAAATACTTGAAGACTTCCTGCGTGCCGTTACGACTCCGGACTCAAAAGAACCGGAGAAATTGCAAAGGAGTTGGTTGTTTTTGACTTGGATGACGGACGTAGAGAACATCCACGTGGCATTATAAGATTTTCTCACAGCTGACCGACACAGTCCGGGTTTCCTCTCCTTACGACAACAACCGAAGGACTGACTCATGCCTAGAAATTGGCTCCCTTTCTGTGAAGCTTCAATTACGTCTTGCCCAAATCACCCGTTTTCGGTTAGTACATCAGCCTAGCAGATGCAGATTTACTTCCTGCTACAGTCAATTACGGGAAAATGACATTGACCATAGCCTGTAGGATTGAAACCGTGTCAACTGACTCAAGCAGGTAACGACTGCCATCTAGACGTGATCTAACGCCACCACGTCGGATGATGTTAACGAGGCAGTCGAGACACATAATCATCTATACAGTCACAAGCAAACCCTCCAACCTCAGCACTAAGCTCACAAACGGAAACGGGAAGGCCACCACGAGTGGGGTCACAATGAGTATGAGTTGCACCCAGAAGGACGGGATGAAGTCGTTCTTTGTTCTCGCATGTTCTATTTCCGTTTGGCGGATATGGGTGCTTACCTGGCAGAAGAACTTCAACGAAGCCATCGCCACACCGACCATTCCGTGTTCGTCCACATTAACGACCACTGCCAGCTGGACGAAACAGCCTTGAACTCACATTCCGACTTGTCTGGGCGGGAACACGAATATAGACCAGGCGTCGGCTACGCGTACGATACGGGTCAAGACATCATTCTCATGGAGGTTTCGATTACTGGGGTAAACTTCTTGCGGATGACGGTCATGGGTGGGGGTGAGCGGTGTGTCTAGTCTTGATTACTGACTACTCTACAGTCGTATTTTCAAGGGCTACGAAGCTCGCCTGTGCTGGCAGCGAAGCCCGGACCTAATTGATGCCTTTCTGGTACACCGCGTTGGGGTAACGTCTCTAACGACTTCGTTGGCCTTCACTGACTAATATGCTTTAGATTCTTATATGTTCTTCTCATGTCTTGATGATGGGAGTATTAAATTTTGAAAGCGCGTGGAAGGAGAGTTGTGGCGCTGATGCGTGCAGTTAGGAGAGACCTCAATGTCAAGTTATTGACACGATACATCGAGATGGGTGATTCCAACGGCTATTCTTTTTGCGCCTAATGCCCAACGGTTACAATTACAGGTGCTGCATCGTGTCTATACAAATGGAATGGAGTAGAAGAATCGAAACTCATAAAGCAGTAGGGTTAAGCAGTCGGTTCCGCACATGCCTGATACATTATATTACAACAACGAGGGAGCCTCGAAGGCAGAAAATGGAACCGGAAAACAGAATAGAGTTCACCATACGACCGGAATCACAAACGAATAAGTTTGATTTTTCAAGGGTCGATTCGCGGAAGTACGCGAATCATCCGCCAATGTGAATAATGGCGAAGAATCAATACCCTCAATTCTAGCCTCATAATTCAAGTCACCGACAGGAGTTGCCGGAGAAGCCGACGAGGCAGGAGAGGACGAAAGCGAACCACCTGGAGATTCGGATCCATGATCACCCATATACCCAGCCTCCAACGTCGGCGCGTCCCTAGAAGCCTCCCGGTTCCGCATACCATCAAATCCCTTTTGAAAGCTCGAACATCGGCCAGGCGAAGACGTCCCCCCCGCTGGCTCAATGCAAAGCCTCGACACCAAAGAGCTCGAATATGTTGGATAGCCCGCCTTCCCCTCAAAAAAATCGCGCTTCAAGGCAGCCTCAAAATTCCGCAAAACCGAATTGCAGACGTTCAATTGCCACTTCACAATCCCACACATCTCCCTCTCCATTCGGTTCAACTCGCTCAGGCCGAAGACGCCTTGACCCACTATTGTCCAAGATTTGTTCGAGTAGGTGTCGTCGCACATTTGCTTGGCCGCCAGCATGAATGCGACGAGGAATAAGCGGTGACCTGAGATCCCTCGCGAAGATGGATACCGACATTTGAGGCGCGTTATCAGGACGAGGGCGGCATAGGTAACAGAGGGGTCCAGCTTCGTTCGGTGCAGAGCGTAAGCAATGAAGAGTGGGAGTGTCACTCGCGTCGTCGACGACGGCGGGTATTTTGGGCATTCGAACAGGTGCGTAATATAGCGCCCGCAGAGACGAGACACAGGCTCATGGCCATAGAAGGGGTCCCGCGTTGATGGTGGTCGTGGGATGGTGCTGGGAATTGGTTGGTTAAGAAGCCTATGAGCTTCGTGATTGAGGGTGGCCTCCCTGGTGCTCGTGGTATATGAAGCGGTCGATAGATAGGCCATGACGCATAGGTAGGACGAAAGCCTACGGCGAGGTGCGGCGTACCCTGCAGTGAAAGGATGGTATTGAAAGTTTACTCAACCCGGGCCCTTACATATGAATCCCGAATAAGATACAACAGCATCTTCAACTCGTGTTGTCCCTTTATTTCCCGTTGGGGAATATGTGGCTCAAGGTCACAGCAACCCGCTTTCGGAGCGGCTAATCACTACCAAATCTGCTGTCTGTGCACCGTTGACGAATATGTATATCTCAGATCACATCAAGACACAACTTGTCCCTTGCGCTCGGGCTCCTTGACCTATGTACCCTATTTCTGGGCGCACAGCCTCCCTTTTCAAAAAAGCCGCTATTGTTGATATTTGCTCCTCTTGTATCTGACTTTTAAGTCCTCCTATGTGCTTCGGACGTCAGTTATACACAACCGGGGAGAGTGGCGATCATGATAAAGTACTTATTGTGAGTTGTCTTTCTGTCTTTGGTATTTCAGATACCTGAGGTATAATCTTCGAAAGCGGGGGTGGCTCTAAGACAGGGATGAGTCCAACAAGATGTCATGATTAAGTGGCATGACCGTCGTTAGCGGATCGGTTTATGGAGTGGCGCCGGCATTGCCTTCGGAATAGGGCAGAACGCCTTTCCTGGGTTTCCTTCGCCGCCGAAGTGCTCGCGGGTTTCACCATTGATTGTCTAGTTCCTAAAACATCGACTATTATAGACCCGCCGGAACGTTGGTATAAATGCACTTACTTTTGCTGCAATTTGTCGATCATTGACGTGACGGGCACTGAGGTAGGAGAGCAAAGAGGAATTTCTGCCACCGGAGGGACGTCGAATCGGGTAGCCGGCTTTGTTGGGTCCTGGGCAACAATGAACCCCTTGGAGATGTCTTGGGAGACTTGAAAAACGATATCGACCAAATTTGGAGTCTCTGAATATCGAACTTAATTATAGACTTCTCTTATCCTCTTCATAGGTCAATCACCTCCCCTTCGCGGATACTTAGGAGGACTGGCACCGCAGGGCATTCACTATAGTTCCCTGATCGCCCCCTCATTTCCCCTCTGCATTCCCCGGAAGCAAAAGTAGCCGTTGGCGTTGACATGCGCCACCGGTAGTCGTTGCGCAGCTGCATACAATTTTACAAAGCTCAGTAGTCACCTTGTTCCCCTTGTCCGAATCAGCCTTTTTCTACGAGAAGTATTTAGACAATAAACGCACCATTGCACGGTAAAACTTGGTATGTAGCTTTGACCTATCGAAAGTTGCTGTACGTCGTGTGCCGATTCTGAGCAGGTTGAGTTGTCAAAATTTGGTCACAATCTGACTGCAATATCAGAAAAAGGAAATCTTCAATTTGTCATGTTTCAAAAGAATGAAATAAAATCGGAACAATTTGTCAAGATATTTTCATATTAAATTTTTTTGGCAAGAAGGTAGCTCGAATGTCCCCAGAGGTATGGCTGCTTGAAGTTTGCCAAAGATTTTGTTGCGCCGCCGGTTACCTATCCCAATAATCACACCACAAAACCAATATCATTAAATCCTGTAAATGAAAGCGACTGAAGTTTAATGAAAGGCTCATTCTCAAACTTCATGGTTTTTTTCCAGGCGAGAAATCGACTGACGAGGATTCTAGCCCAAGCGTTGGTCACGTGCACCTGACGGCAGGGGGTGGCAGACAAAGTTGGCCTCAACTTTTCTTTTTTTGGCACCATATATTGTTGAAGTTTTTTGAAGGAAGTGTATAGATAATTTCCCAGCACAATAATCGGTAAGCCCGAAATCAAGCAATACTTATTAGGCTTGTACTTAGGTTCCCTCAACTATCTGCCAATGTTTTAGGCGGGCTCCAATTACACTTCATCGATGGATCCGACATGGTCGTCCAGCGGTTGTCGAGCGGATTTAATCATTACCACGTGCCAACATGGCAAGTGGTGTTTCGTATTTGTTTTGTATTCCCAATTCCTGAAAACAATTACCAAGGTGCAACCCAGACACCTCTTTGCGATAATTTACATCCCTTATGCTGTTCTGCCGTACTTATCTCAAGTCGTACCTTGCGCAGCCTTACGCCTGTTTTCTTAATTACGTACTGGTGCATTACTGTATTTTTAGAATGGGCCTTGGCATTGACACACCACTTCGGAGATAAGTATCGCCAAGAGTAGCGCGCCAGATTGTGACAATTCCTCTACCGAGCTGATCAGGCTTTATGGGCTAATTTCCAGGACCTATTTTGGGATGATTCCAGCTACGCATTCGTGGCACGTTACTGTTTTACTCCTGCAACTTTAACTTTATGCCACTGGCCAAATTAACTCGAGAACTTATTTGGAACTTATCTGGCGCCTGACGCCCTCCTCGTGTCGACAGATAAAGGTGTGACATCATGTCATAGTCCGTTGGGTATATAACAATACGAAAGAAGGGACTTCAACGCCCCAATCCGATGTCTTCATGTTCAGCGCTCATTCTTCTTTTCCTTTGCCCTCTCCTCCAAATGCTCCCATCTTATGCTCGGACGACAACCTCGAGGGATAAAAAGGACGTTCGGACGATAGTGCTTGCCGTTATCCTTGGTGAGCGCCCTCAGAGCTGATTTACGCGATCTGTTTATACAGCACTTTTATTCGGGCGTCATCGTGGTTTCATGCCTTCTCTTCTGTTCTGTGATGAAAAGACGTCACCGTCGTTCCCATATTCATCCACCATCCAGAGTTCCAAGACCACAAACTGGCTTTGGCATACCTCTACAATCCAATGTAGCCCCGATGGGTCGAGAATTTAAGCCACTCCCGCCAATACACACAGGGGATCCCTCTCGAATAGATAAGAACTTCAATGGGGTACAGGTGCGTCACTTATAAATTGATTTGTAAGCAGAGTGCGAATTACCATAGTCTCTTAGAGCGACGAGGAAGTATATACAGGCCCTAACAGTGAATTTTCGAACGCGTATTATGCTGTGAGTCACATCGCAGCAGATTTGCGAACTCAGGTAATTGATTTGATGATTAGAATCCTGGGTTGTTTCCTGGACGGTATGTTTTAACTTTGTCCTCGAAAGTTACATTTTTGACGTGTTCTAAAATAAAGGGACGACACCCAGCAAATACAATGATGTTGCTAATCCTCACACATATAATTCCTACATTAGCCTTTCATCACCATGAACGGAGGGAGAGGAATATTTCTATCTTGATATATCATAAAAACTACATTTGGAATTGGGCGGCGATTAGCCCTTGTCACCAATGAGTTGCCAACTATGTTGCTAAAGGCCTACCGCATAATGCCGTGTATCTTGAATGTTTACGGACCACCGTCACTTGACACGGGTAAGGACACCACCGTGGTTACCGCAATCATCTAAAAACGTTGGGTAGTCCGTTGTTACACTTTCTAATATGCGCTCCACTAAACGTTGCCAGAAAATGCAAATTCCCAATGCGTTTTCGTTCGAAAGAGGAGCTAGTCGTTGGGAAAGCTGAACATTGAACGACATTATTTTCCATCACGAATTCCTTATTAAGGCCATGACAGCACGGTCCTCGAAGATTTAAACCGAACCTTGCAACAGCTCCAGCTTTGGATAAGCAGTGTCCGAGCGGCTCCCATTCGGGCAAATTCCACACGTTATTGTAGTGGTAATCCCAATGTCTCCACGTAAATGTGAGTGAGGCCCCGAATGATGAACTCAGCCCGCATACCTTCCAGAAGAACAAGTGAACGACGTTCAGTTGCTCTTTGAAACGGTCAGGATCCAACGCCATAAGTCTGATAGATATTTCAACAGTCGAGGAAGGTCCAGGTTCTCCAGAACTGGAGCGATGTATGAGCTTGTGAGGTTTTTGTCAGTTGGTGGGGGCGGGGTGTGTGAGGCAGGATGACCCTTACTAAAGAATGAGGACCATGAGATGATGATTCTAGGTTCTTGGACGACTTTCTAATTATATCTGCTAACCCATGAGGAAGTGGGCAGTCATCAGAATCTGGGTTCTCAACAGAAATGTACTGAAGCAGCGAGAAGTCCAGAGAGGTGTTGGGATGAGAGGCGAATTTGGCGAGTGCTTGCAGAAGATCTTCGTTAGGATTAGACAAGGTGAGCGGTGTGGCTGAAGCGATCCGGGAGGGTCGCAATCTTTTGTCTGAAGATGGGAAGGCGTCCTCAACCAACAGATTGAGCAAATGTAAATTCCTGATGTGCATGAATTGGTTGAGGAATGACGTGGGGAGCCAACGGCTATCACGATATGAAGAGTTCGTAGTGAAAGAAGGTGGTGAACGAGCCGTATCAACTCGAAATGGATAGATTTCCTCTTACCGTGGATGGATACAACCATATATCCGGGAGGCTTGTAAAGGACCGCAAAGTACAATGAAGGGAATCGTCATTTTCTGGTAATCCTTCCTTTAACTTGAACCCATTGAGGAAATCGTGCTCCGATGGGGCACTGATATCTAGCTCGAGCGATTAGATGTAGCTACAAAGATGCGGCCGGTTCGTGAATACCTCCGTGACTTGTCCACGGAAATGAAGTGGAGGTTGATCGTTTTGAAGAGGTGTCTTCAGCAGAAGGGGAGGGTTCATGAGGAAACGATGACGCACGCACGTTCCGAATGCGAGTAGAACGGCCGAAGGCAGGCACTGGAGTTCACGAGAGTAAAAGTGATATATTGTGAGTAGTAGCAATAGATACGAAATAGACTACGCACCTGGAGTTCACGAGAGTAAAAGTGAACTCCAGGTAGACGAAAATTGTGCTATATCTACCGGATCACGTGCTACGAGAGATAACGAAACGTACAGAAAGAACTTGACGTTCGTCAAACGAGGGCACAGTGTTTCAATGCCGCTTTGTCGTCATGAAGATAGGATACAATCTCTTCGAATATGTCAGTGGGAATGGGGTTTGAAGGAAGCATTTTCTGGTTTGGAAATCAAGCACACGCACCAAATTGATTGGAGATAAGAGATTATGTAATCGGTGATTCGACAAAATTCACTCCGAGTTATATGATGTGCTACCTTGGCAGGCTCACTGTAATACATTACTTATCAATTTCCTGCATAAAAAATTGTTTAGACGCTCATCTAGGGGCTGGTCACTGCGCGTGCAAAAGTTTTTTTTTACTGGGTTTCCATATGGGGGCACCGCGGATCGAACGCGGGACCTTCAGAATTCCACTGTGCACGCTTCAGTCTGCTGCTCTCCCAGCTGAGCTATGCCCCCACTTTGTAAGTAGGAAAATTGTAGTACTATGATTAGTTATGATTAGTAGGGCAATCTCGCAAGGTAGCACAACGCCGGACAAGGCCAGTCAATTCAAGGGGTATGCACCGGCGATTGCCGGCATATGGGGTAGGGAGGGAGGGGGGGTCGGTGGGGGCTTACCCAAATTAAAAATTTCGTACGTTATTTTGCCATTTAAGACCTTCCAGGAGATAGTTATTCATTATAGATTGCCTAACTACTCGATTTCTGTGGTCTGAGAGGCTGTGCAAGCGTTTTGTCTGCATTTGTCGTATTGACGTCAGTGGCTGTTCAACGATCAACAAAACATCACAAGCGCTTGCGGCTTAGCGCTTAGCGCTTATCTTTAACCTTCTTTCAGTAGTCGTTTCGTTCTAATGTTCTCTAGTTGAATGTCCATATGCCTCTGATAACAATAACGGTCCCCATGCTAGTGACTTGGCAGAAGTGACAGCTGGTGCTGTTGATCCGATAGCAATGTCTTCAAGTAGTCCTGGCATCCACCAAGTTGATGAGGCTGATTTACAAGCACCATAAAATACCGAGGAACTCAATATCAACGATGGTATGTCTCAAATTTATTGTTGAACTAATCTGACTTACTTTTTCGAAAGAAACCTCGCAAGAACCAGGAGCACGACCTCGTCGCAAGTGTAATCTGACCACGGTTGTACGGGAAATCATGGCCAATCATATTTGCGCGGATGAAGGATGCGAGACAGTAATTCAGGACCAAGATTTGCTTCATAGTGGTGCATGTAACCTTGTGGTAAGTGGTTGTATCCTTTTATTCCGAAAAATACAGAATAAATACTAAAATAATGGCAGTACCACTTAACTTGTCGTGGTCTTGTTGAAAGGCCCGCTGGAGGGTCATTTTGCGATGACGAGTGCAAGGAAAATGCTGGAGGTAGGGTTTTCGACACGCAAGCGTCGGCGTAGGGTGTGGATAGCTGTATTTGATTTGTAAACACGTGATTTATTTCCTTTTTAGGAAGGCTGGGGGAGGGGGGGGGGGTCCATGAGTCCTTATCGAAATAAAACAACCCCGTGTACGGAGATTTTTTTCTGCATACCCCTTGAGTCAATTTATGAACGCTTGAGCAGCTTAACCTGGGGGCATGATTCGTGTGCTCATTCATCATCATCCATCGACGTCTTCCCAGCATCCGTAACGTTCGAGGGCATTTGTGTTTCGCTACGGAACCAAGTCTCTAATCCGAAATAAAGAACCAAATGTAGGAAATTTCAGTGATTCGTGTCAGTAGGTTCGTTGAACTTGAAGGCTTATATTCCCCGCTGAGGTGTGGTGGGATGTCGTGGCTAGAGCTTTCGAGTTGAGCCGTCAGATACCTATACTTGGCTTGAAGCGTGAAGGAAGAATGACTACCGACCTTCAAGATCATCTCCCAGGTTCCATTGCGACTGTAGCGTCGTCTTACTCAGTCAGCTCGTCGTCCTAGCTCGTCATCGCCTGCTCGACCAAATGGACTTTCTGTCGCCCTCGCCCTACCCTGTCTCTGTAGTGTCTCAGCGAGACCGCATATATCAACAACATTGTCGAGCCGTGAGTACTAGGAGTCCTTTGCGGAATACAATCGTCAATCTGAATTTGCGCAGTAAGTAACCGCCTGGATAGCAAGTTAAATAAGGCTGGAGAAAAGTACATGCCTCGCAAACCACTTACTTTCCTTCCTCTGCCCCTCAGAACATCGTTGTTGCCATCTGTGCATGAAGGTGGATCGATTGGAAACAATGTGATTGAAGATGACTAACCATTCTCATACCCTTCCTCGCATCCTGCCCATCTTTCCACGCTCAACTTCGTCCATCGAATGACAAACCCTAGAGTGGCCCTGCGCCGAGGTCCTGAAGGGATGTAGGAGCGGATGCCGTGGGGTCTGTACGGAGGACAGAATCAAGGTGATTGGTAGAAAGTGTGCGGGCAAGATAACTGTCACTGACCTTTCTCGATTCTCTCAGCCGCCCTCATCACCCCATTCGGCACACCCCCATGTGGGCTTTGTAGGGCATCATGAATCATCTCTCAATCGACCCAGTGAGTGATGTATACGGCAAGATCAACGTCGACGCCGTGTGTCGTAGGGGAGCTGTCCGGATAGCAGAGTTCGCGCCAAGTCGGGAACGACAGTGAGAGTATCTATATGGAATAACGACGAATTAGCGTCAAGATGCGAACTGCGGTCAAGTTGGAACTTGGCAAAGGAGTGCGTACGTTGGACTTGTACAAAATCAAAGAGTCCACGTACCGTGTATTGTTGGTAAAACGAATTACGTCCGGGGATTGAAAGCGGTGAGATGGGGTTTATGTTGACATGTTGTCGCAGACGAGGTCGCACCGCGAAAGGAATGCGGGACGTCGGCTTCTTTGATCCGAGTCGCCGCATACCATCAGCATGCCAACAAGTTCAACGTTCTAACTTCAAGTTCAAAGAACTCTCAAGTCTCTGGCTACTAGGCAGAGAAATCAAATTCTCCAGCGTATGAACCGCATTGGAACAAACAGGTGTCCCGGCTGATCACAAAGGTGTCTCCCTCATGCGGAGGGGATGTTCAAAACCTCCTTATGGTATGAATGATAGGGTATCCGATACTTGCATTAGTTCTATACAAGGGTTTGACGCCAGGCGGTGTCATGCAAAAGCAGATTAGATCCAAACCCAAGACAGGAATTACTTGTCTGGGTTACCATGCATGTAGCACCTAAAAATAGAAATTCAGTGGCACATTACGTTTCATGGCATGCTTGAGTATTTTGTGTATTGTATAGTATTTCCAATCAACAGTTTATGTTATTTCCTTTTCCTTTTTTTTTTTGTCAAATCTTCTTTTCTTTCTTTCGCTTATGAAAGCGAAAAGGTTGATCCGAGGGTGACGGTAGGCTTTAAATCGCATGAAGCATATGTATTTGGCTGGGCGCCAGGCGGGCGATCAAGAATCAATAGAAGCTTCAAGAGCGATCTTGCTCTAATCCAACCTGAATCCTCAGGCCCTGAAAAAAGCGTACGAGTAGTACTGTAAATCATCAAAAACGCTGTGGATTTGTAGTAATTTTGTACGTCGCCCCTCCCAACAGTTTGAATAAATTAAGGCTGCCACACACTCACGCAAGAAAAATCTTGATCCAGTTTTTGTTGTTCACAAAAAATGGCGTTTTGATTCTAACGTCCAGCTGATAGCCTACCGTTACCCGGTAACCGGCAGTTTGGAAATATTACTTACGACGTCAAAAGCTGAAATCAAGAAACATCATTATTAATCAAGGTCCAAGGATGTGCGCATGGGAGGACAACGCCTCTGTGAGAAAGTGCCTCCAGAATTTTGCCCAATTTTCCGAAATAGGAGGGAAAGCCAAGAGACGACGTAGTCACTTTATAAGCGGCATTACTACGGAGTTGGACTACAGCCTTACATCGACTATACCTTCCGTCTCGTACATAGCTTTATTTACTGATCCAGAATTCATCACTGATGAAATCGTGATGCGATGATATTAACCTGTTCTCCCTGGATCCGGGACCGATGCGCTGATTTTTGTCATCCTGAAAGTGAGCCCTATAAAGCTGCTCGACTTATCTCTTACCCAGTACCTAAGAATCAGCCAGTGTAAACTCTTCGACAAAACTCTCATCATGAAAGTCACTTCTCTCCTTCCCTTCGTTGCCCTCATCGCCTCTATTGCAGTCTCCGCCCAGGTGGTATGTACCATCCTCATAAGCGTCGATATCCAATAATTAATTTGTCCAGGACTACAATGAATTTGAAGCTCGTGAATTCGTGGATGCCCTCAACGCCCGTGAGGCAGTGAACGATTTTCACGCCCGCTCTGTCCTCATTGAAGACCTCACGACGCGCGAGTTGGTAGACGAATTAAATGAGAGGCTAGCGCGTCGTGGAAATATTGTCAGCAAGCCCAAGACCTATCAATGCCCTTACTGCGGGTCCAAGTATCCGACAGCCGCTCAGGTAAAGAGGCACTCATTATTTATTCGACGTTTTGGTGACTGTATCTTGCAAATTTTCTACTAGGCAAAGGACTGCAGCAAGTTTTGCAAAGCGAAGTAAAGGGTTGACTTCGGGCGTTTATGGTATATATCTGCGATGTAACTTTACGGGATAATTTATTTTTCCGCAACCCCTTTGAAATTAAGGTGTTGTGCTTGTGAGTCAATGAAACAGAGTACAGAAGCGCTGAGCGCTGAGAAGCTTGATGCATTGATGTGGGACTATTCCGTTGATCGCACTTGCAGAAGACGGAAGGGAAAGCGAGCGTCGTTCGCTACTACTGTCCATATAAATACACTTGAACGGGTCATCTTATGTCTAATCTATGTCGAAGTTTAAGCCGCAAAAGGGGCCCTGACGTATTTCCTCCTGTACTTGGCGTCAACACTATCAAGGTAATAGGCACCCGGCCAGATATTCTCAATAAGGCCCTCTGGCGTGTAATCAACCGCATTGTGATTCTTTTCCCGCAGCTGAAGAAAATATATCAGCGAATGAATGCCATAAACGGGGTCAATTACAAACCTCCAACGCCTTGATGAACTCCTGAGGAGGCACCACACTCATCTTTGAAAGGCGATCCAGGAGATTCATCTTCCCGCTTATTTCCGACGTATCTCCCTTGATGCGGAGAGTGAAGAAACTGGACGCGAAACCGCTGCCAAATGAGAACAAGCTCACTCGCTTTCCTTGAAGCTGTGTGGATTCGACGTTGGACAGCAATGATGCGAGGCAGCCATACAGCGACCCCGTATACGTGTTTCCAAGGCGCCGTGAGCAGGACATACCCGGATCAGTCTTCTGCTTGAATGATGTTTTTGACGCGGCGATGAATGTCTTCTCAACGTTCTTATCCGTGAGTGACTCAGCATGTGTCGCAGCGAGGAAGGAGTCTGCGTTTGGGATATTGGCGAAGTGGGGTGCTTTGGGGTTATCGAGGAAATCGTTGAACAGCATGCGTGCATGACCCTTGACGGCTTGCTTGCCGTATGGGCTGTGAAATAGAGCGTAATCCACGCTTTGGAGAGAGAAAGACGAATCGCCAGTCAAGTTGGAACCGAGAAGTGCGGCACGTTTGGCAGCTTTGGCAGATTTCTCGCGGAAGAAGGTGTAGGCGCCGTCAAGGGCTGCAACATATGTTACGACGGAAACGGGACCGTCGACTACAGGGTATTCGGAGGAAAGATTTGGTTTATAGAAGTCGTAAGTGTTACACATATAGTTTCCATGGATCGCTGAAAACAGTGGTTAGAGATAGGAGAGCATTTAATAGAAGTCGACGAACGTTCAAATACCACGGGGGCATTGGGACCAATAAGGATGGCAACGCAGCCCGCACCACCGGCTGGTCGAGCAGCACCCTCAGCGTAGACGGCAATATCGCCAGCGACGACAATGGCATTCCGCCCATCCCAGGACCTCGATTCAATCCAGTTAATGGCGTTGAAAAGCGCGGCGGTACCTCCATAGCAAGCATTCTTCGAATCGATTCCTTCAATATCAAAGTTCCCAGACTCTGCGAAAAGATCCATGAGAGTCGTTTTCACAGACTTGGATTTGTCGATGATAGTTTCAGTGCCGACGTCGAGGCGGCCAATCGATTTAGGGTCGACATTGAATTTCTCCAGTAACCCTGCGACCGCTGTAGATTGAAAGTTGAGGATGTCAGCGATAGGTAATGGTTTTTGTGCTTACCGTTAAGAGCGAAGGAATTGATGTCTTCACGATCATCTGGCCACGCCATGTATTCTTGGCCTAGCCCAACGGTGTATTTCCCTTGGGGAACGCCGTCAAATACTTCGAGGTCGGCTTCAGAAATGCACTGTAGGCACCATTGCGTCAATACAGGAACTTCCCCAGACGAAATATTTAATTACCCGGCGGGGGAAATAAACTTCCATCGCAAGGATCCCGACATCTTTCGGACGGGGGAGTTGGTTATCGATGATGGGAGTGGTAGTTGGGATGGTCATCGTGAGAATAGAAGGAGGAAAATGTGGTTGATGGTGGGGATCAATGGCTTCCCGTTGGCGCTTATATATCTGTCGAATTCGATGGGATCACTCTCTGCTCAGCGAAAGCATCCTCGGTCACGGTGTTCGAATATTCTGCTACGCCTGCTCCCAATTGAGCTTTAGTGTCTGCAATGGAGCTTCGGTCGAGGTTCTCTCTGCCCCGTGGACGAAATAGTGATCGAGCAGCGCTTCGGCCACACTCTACCCTGGTCCACAGGGCATGATTGACGATCGCAGAAGCATTCGCTCCTGGCTCGCTTAGAGCAAACCCCAGCCAATTAACCGAGGCCACGGGTAGGTTCGGGTAACTTGGCCTCAATGACAAAAAGCTAAAAACCAATTCAACATTGAAAGTTAACCTATAACGATTATTTTGAGTACAACTCACCCATCCCTTGAGTGTTTGAGTTCTTTCCGCCGGAAAAGTGAGTGGTTGAATGCATAACTGTCACGCGTCACATTGATGTCATGTGACGATATGGTAACCGTAAACATCAATAAAGACTCCTGAGTTCTGAATTGCTCCTAGTATATGATGAGGAGGAAAAGATCAAAGACCCAGAATACCGAGAGATTAATTATGAAGGAAAAAATTTGTTATACGCTCGGCGAAATCATACAAACCTCAACTAGCGGAGGGCGTTGAACGAGAAACACCAAATGGAATGAATGCGAGCCTGTGCCTTTTATGTAGACGTATCTGACAAATATTGACTTTAAACACCAAAGACGACACCCAACAGTCTATAAATTTAAAACGATGAGGAATACCAAACGAATTCTTCTCAAGAAATAATTCCAGCTTTAGCCAGAATCAGAATGACGCTTCAACCACACATGTTCCCTAACTTCCACCACAGTCGCCCTGGTCGCAGGATCCGGATCCAAACACCTCTTCATCAAATCCATGGCCTCCTTCGACGAGGAGGACGCAGCGTTCCTCGACAAAAAAATCCTCCCATCTACCGCATCCCACACATTTGCAAATGGAGACGCCCCCGTAAGTAAGTACGACAACAACACCCCCAACGTCCAAATTTCGGCCGGCGCCGCTTGATATGGTTTCTTGCGCAGGATTTCGGATGCTGCGTAGTGTGGGGTACCGAAAAATGCTGTGTAGGAGGGACGTGGGTCATTTGGATTGGTGATCGTCGCGCTGCCAAAATCAATCAACTTGATCTGTTCAAGGTGATAAATAAAGGTATAGTAGAAATGAAAGTGGAAGTTGCCTTAAAGTTCTTGTCGATTACTATGTTTTCGTCCTTGATATCCCGGTGCGCTATTCCTAATTCACTGAGATATTGGACTGCGTCTACTAGTTGAGAAAAGACATCGCGAGCCTGCGACTCTGTGAATCTCTGATGAGGCGCCTGAGTGACGCACTCGAACAAGTCGTATGAAGGTCGGCGGGAGAAGATTGGCCGTGGATTATCCTTTGGTGGTATACTCAGGCTTCCTTGAATACCGACTTTAGAAGAAGGTGCTTCAACCTCCTGACACTCATCCGCTTGACTCGGCGGATTATAGGTTGAGCTCAACCGAGGTGGAGTAGTCGGTGGAATAGAGTCAAGCGACTCCACAGATCCAGCATGGGAAAGGGGAGGCGTTGATAGCGATGTGTTGGTACTGTCAGGTGCGCAGCCATCCGGGGATATTTCAGCCTCCGTCCAAGGTGAGCCATGTAGTTCCTGAACCTTGAAGAAAAAAAAGCTGAATGTCACATGTACAATCGAAACGAAGGCCTCACCAGATAAATATATTCAAAATCCTCGAAGATATCCAAACACTTCACAATATTCTGGTGGTCAACGAGGCATAAAACGACAACCTCCGTTGGTAGCTTCCCGATAATATCATCGTGAATCCATGAACGGGCTGGAACCTTACTTTTAATGATAAACTTCACCGCAACTTCGAGCCCTTCCTCACGATGGCGCGCAGTCATCACAAACCCGAACCCGCCGGAACCCAATTCATCCTCGAGCTGGTATATCTCCACGAATTCTTTAATGAGGCGATAGTGTGGGCGGAATTTCGGAGGGAGACAAGCCGTAAGGTTGTGTTCAACTGAGGCGAATGGAAGGGAGTGGCACGTGTCTCTTCCCACAAGTTGATTGGAGCTCGATATCTCACGCAAGGGGGGACGCGACATTTGGGATTGAGGCCGGATAAATGTCAACCGGCGGGAGCACTGGGGGTCCATGTTTGAAGAGGAGCTTACGAAAAGCTGATGTAAAGCGGGAAAACATCCTGGGTGTGAATTTTTGAAAGATGGCTCATCTACAGCCGAATTTGACTCGTGTGGGGAGCACAACAGAGTAGGCATCGTTATGTTCTGCAACTTTGAGAAGAGGAGGCATGAAAGCATCTATATAGAAGTGAGCCATGGTGACAGGATTCCCCACCTCGGGCACAAGCCTCCTTTCGGGGACGATAATCAACCACTGCTAGACTCGGTCGGGGCTTCCTTGGTGATACTTTTGGAGAGTGCAAACATGC
This sequence comes from Laccaria amethystina LaAM-08-1, assembly GCA_000827195.1. Classification (NCBI taxonomy): domain Eukaryota; kingdom Fungi; phylum Basidiomycota; class Agaricomycetes; order Agaricales; family Hydnangiaceae; genus Laccaria; species Laccaria amethystina. Next base: position 47,549 of record KN838733.1, read on the forward strand.
ACCCTCGGTCGTGCAGATCTGCGAAGCCGAACGCCTGGCCCCGAGTCCGTTGATCCACACCGTCATGGCCGATTGACCAGCCATTGGTGTCGGCAAATCCTGGCGATTCATGATTGACGAGCCCCGAATAATCTGCTAATGACCGAATCCGAGTGGCGTGATCATCAGACGTAAGACGTCGAAACCCAAATGGGCAATCGCCCCATTCAAGTGCTGTCAATGGTGATCGGAGACACAGGTAACGCCATGACCATGCTGAATAACGTAATCGATTGAGGAATTGGCATGAGGAAAGACAGTAGAAGCCAGCATTGGAGGATAAGGAAGCACGATGGCAATTCGTTTGGATAGATAGATAGATAGATAAAAGCAGAAAGGAAAAGGTTATTGACTCACTCCAATGATCGAGAATCTATGGCCAAACTCGAATAAGATATTCGCGGAGTCCCTCGTCCACGAAAAGGGGAAAAACTATTCGAAAATCCCCTTTCTGGTAGAGACCTGGGGTTGTTTGGGCATATGGCGAGCGGAATGATCAGGTGATGGTCGCCAACTATTAGTCAACTAGTCACATGTCTTTTGTAGCATGATCATCGTTCCATGCTCAACAACGAATCAAAGTCAACTTTCCCTCCAATTTCATGCCCAGGATGTTTGTATTACTTGTGGTTTGGACACCAGCTGATATGAGGATTGTGATGGATGGTTGAGGCGACTCCAGGTGGGTGCACTATGTCTCGAAGATAAACACTACTAAATGCATGGAATGATGTTCAGATTATACCCTTGGATACCCATTATGTTCTGTATCCACTGTGTTCTGTATCCGCACTAGAAAGTTCAGAGGACTCTAGTGTTGGGAAAACTATGTCCCATGATGTGCTCAGCTCGGAGGACAGCAACCCTCAAGGTCCCTCAAAGGACAATCCTTCCGCCGTCTTCAATGGGATTCGTAAGGACCTCGACAAGCTCGGCAAGGACATCAACGACCTCCCAGATGCGCCTGGCATCGACAACGATCTCTCCGCCCTTGAGAAAATAAGCAAGGACCTCGCACTACTCGGCAAGGGGCTTGAAGAACTCCAAAAGTCCGTAGAGGCCCTTAGAAAGGACACCGACGCACCCCAAAGCGACGACGACCAGGTCATGCATCAAGCGCTCACAACGCATGCCGCATCCGCGGAGCGCGCTTCGACTCTGTCGTCGTTCCCAGGTCTGCACTATTCCCACCACCAACCATATCATCCAACTAATTTCCCAACCAGCAATTCCCCCTCAGAAGACCACATCGCCTCAACCTTCTGCCACCTCCCCACACTCCTGGTCCTTCTTTGGTGTCTTCGACGGACACAACGGACCTGCTACCAGCGCCTTCCTCAACTCCAACCTCTTCAACGCCATCATCGGTGCCCTTGACGGCCTTTTCTCCAAACACGCGCCCGTAACCCGAGAGCACACCGAGCTTGCTACGGAACCTAGCTCAGGGAGACCAGAGCCCCCACCTGAGGAGATAGACTATCAAGGAGGCGTTTTTGAGGGTCGATGACGAGTTCGTCAACTGGGCGCTTGAGCGTGCATTGGAGCAAACGTCGAAAGAAGCCGCAGTTAGTTTGCTGGCTACGGCGCACGCGGGGAGTTGTGCCCTCGTCGGCTTCTACGAGTCAGAGACGCGGCTGCATCGTATAGCGCTCACGAGGGACTCTCGTGCTGTTCTTGGTAGAAAGGTCTCGAGGAAGGGGAAAGAAACGTACGAAGTGCCTGAACCGGAGATAACGACGACGGAGGTACAGCCGGGGGATTGCGTGGTTCTTGCGACCGATGGACTGTGGGATTGCTTGACAACTGAGGAGCTGATGGGTTGGTGGGCACCGATGCAGTGTCTGCCGACAGGAGGGGCATAATCGCTCCAACTATCCGCTGTTACCTCGCCCCTCATGACGTTATCTTAGAGGACATGAGCTGAAGTGACAACGAGAACGAATGTCTGTCGCCTCATCTTGGTTAATGATAAGTTGGATGCCCGCGATTCCGAACTCGTCAAATTTTAGGGGAGGGTTTGTCTGACTATACAGGGTTCTGGATAAGGGTTTGCCAGAAACGGGGAGTTTCTACTAGAAAGGGGGGTTTCTCAAACGAAAATCTGTTTCGTGTGACGGGTACATCATAGCCTGCACTTATTACCCGCCGATGTGAGGAAGGAAGAGTGAAAATTCTCATCACGTGCACGCTTCAACAGACGCGTCAGAATTTCCGAATTCGAAAGTCGTACCAGAATCGCAGTCCCGTATGTCTGCGTCGAGTTTTTTTATTAAAATTGAATCTAATATGTCAAAATGGATGTTTACGCCTAAATAACGCGTTGATCATTAGAGAACGGCAAAGAAGGTTTGACACTTTAGGGCATTGGAGGTCAGCAAGGATCAGCTATCACTTCTGAGTCGTCAGCTAACTTTTCTCCAAGATCTCCAATATTTTCTCGACCAAAATTAGACTCCGAAGACGGAGATTTGAACGCCAAAAGTTCTGGTGTGAGACGATTCCTCATCACATCGCCTTGGCTCTGTCAGACGAAGGATCACCTGCACAGAAAAACATGTTTAGTCAGGCGCTTATATACTAAACGGTGAGAGTCTCAGAACGCAGAGTGCCTGACTTTGATCTCTACGCATTCAGGCGCTTCATTTTGTCTGCGACGATCGCTAAAGTATTCTTAGAAAAAAAAAAACAACTGTCTAACCATGGCATGTCGTCACGGCAGAATCAAAGCTCCGTGATGACACATGTTGGTGCGCAGGCGCTGCGGCTCTCAGAGATAAATCGAGGACTTGGATCCTACTACAACCCCGGATCCTGCATACAGGGAATATATATATACCAGTCATTGCAATCTGTCTTCTCGAATCCACCTCAAACTCGGTACTCAGCCATCCTACACCACTAGTTTAAACATGTCAGACTGTAAAAAAACCACCGCTACTACGACCGCCAATAAAGAAGCCAGTGCAAAGTCTCAAGCCAACGCTCTTCTTGTGTACTTGGGCGTACCTCCAAAGCCCACTGGTAGTGCCCCCCATGGAATTTCCCGCCAAAAAAGGAGTCCATCCTCACGTTCGCGGGAAAGTATGATTCAGAGCTTAGCAGTGAGCCGGCCCTGCTATGTCACTGAAAATCACACTAAATTTTGGCGCACCACCGTTGCTATAGATGAAGCTGTATTGAAAGCAGTTGGAGAGCTCAGCTTCGATTACACTAACATATTTTCAAGCCACGACCTTGCCACCTTCGAAGTCATTAAATTGAAGTCAGACAAGCACCCACAGGAAGGCGAAAGTCCTCCCAAAAAATCAGATAAGGAAGGCAACAAGAGCCCCAAAGCTGACTACGACGTACAAATCAACATTACTACCCTCAACCACGCAGTAAACCCTCCAGTCAGCGTTACTGTCGTAGTAAGCGCGTTTCTCCGCTGTGTACTGGTGTGGCTTGCTTACCCGATACTTCAACCACGACGTGTAGTTCAAAGGTATTTTAATCTTTCAATTCACGTCTTCGTCTTCGTTTATCCCTTATTTCAGGCTGGGGAAATTTACGTGAAGGGAAAGGAAAAGGGCGGGGGTTGGAGAAGTTGGTTGAAGACAACGAGTAGGGTCCCACTTTGAGAAGGCCAAATCAGAAACCATGACATTTTGTAGTTATAGGAAGTTTTTCAGCAGCTTGGTGTAAGAAATTTCTGCAGAGCCGTCCTTCATTTAATTCGCGCCAGAAAAAAAAGTTTCAGCGAGTGAGAACGATATCGGGGGAGTTGCTTAAGTGCAGCTGAGATTGTCGAAGCGCCATTCTTAGTGCTTCCTGGTCACGCCAGAAGCTTATTTGTTATTGTTTAATTTTGAATTGTTTACATAAAATTTGCATAAATCGCGCTTAAAAGTTAAAATTTACCACTTCACCTGAGCTTTGCCTTTCCTTTATCGTTTACTCAGAAGCCCAAATTTTAACTTCAACGACCGATCCGAGCGACGACTAGCTCTTCGCGCAACCTGGACGATCAACGGTCTCAAGGCTGATTCTGACCTGACGCTGTCTGACAACAGCATTTTTTGAAATCCCCACCAGCGAGCCCGACCTCTGTCATCAAGAATGACGCGTCTCTTGGTTTTCAGTACATAAATTCGAAGAGAGGTGGAAGAAAGTGGAGCAGTTCATGTTAAAGTTAGTCTCAATCTTTTCGGAAGTCATCCTCCTGACCTTCCTCAAGACCTCCTGCAAATCCTTCATAGCCGAGCCCATTTTGAATTAATTAATCAAATGCCCATGTTCCATGATTGAATGTTGAAATAACTAACGGCATATGCCATACGTATACTTGACATCGTTCACAACCTTCAAATCCGCCCAACATGTCCCAGGTCAACCGCCTCACTGTCAGCCTTGCCGGATTATGCGTCGCAAGCCTCTACGACATATTCTTCACACTATTCGTTCTATCCTCAGTCCTCCTTGTTTCTAGGGCTCGTAAGACCTCTCCTTACGCATCGATATGGTCTATCCTGCCCACACCTCTCATCGCCGGGTCTCTCGGTATTACCATCACAGTGGTAGGTACGCTCAACGTGGCTTGCATGGCCGGAGGCTGATATTATCTGTGATCCAGAATTGGGTCATTGAAGACACGCGTCTCGTTAAGGCTGTGAACTTTCCCGAAGGCCCCGTGATATTCTATTTGGAATGGAGCCAACTAACGTTCGTTGCTGAAATGCGATTTTTATCCCTGCAGTCGTAATCGGAGGCGCTCTCGTTGTAAGACACCTTTTTCTACTGTCCTGAGTCTCAGTCTCCGTTATTTATCTCGCGAAGATAACACTGTGGGTCGTTTGGAATTACAGGAAACTCGTGGTCGTCTTCCCTATCCTGGTTCCCGTGGGCCTTCTCAGTATGTTCCCTCTTATCACTCGTAAATATTCCGAGGGTCGTTTATAAACCTCTGCGTTTCCCGAATCAGCTGCTGGCATTGGCCAAATTCAGGAATTTCTCCAGCTAGAAACGGGAGGGAGTATTTTCCAATGAAGTGTAGCAAGAACGGCTACTCCCAACTGTGTGTTCGCCATCTGGTAAGATATTTGACTGCTCCGGCCTTACTGAGCAGCTCACCACACGTCTTTGGGTTGGTTAGCGTTAACGGGTACTTCTGCCCTCTCATTTGCGGTTACAGACCAACGCAATACCCGTTCCCACAGCGATGGTCGCGTACAAGGTATGGTTGGTCGACTGAAGAACGCAGAAGCATGGTGGACCAAGTCTCGGTGTACATGGCCTCCTTTTTTAACCACAGCGAACCTTCAATGTCGTGTTGGGAGTCCTCGTCATAGTCGTCGAAAGCGTCATGTACGTCCGTCCTCCTATCCGCTTTCTGACCCCTGATGCTTATTTTCGCGATAAACTTCAGGGCTTGGGCACTCGTCTTCTTCGTAACATGTAAAACGCACCAAAACATATCCTTCCTCATCGTGACCGGCTGGCCCGCCGTCTCAAGCATTACACGCATGATGATCAACGTGGGCGCAGGCCTCGGGTGGGCGCAAGGAACAAGCAGTCCTCCGAACTAAACGCCAGCTGCCTTGTGTTCGAGGGTATTGGAGATTCTAGTAGGACGTACGCAACGAACCCTTTAGCCTCCGATTTAAAGGACGGTGATCAGAGTGGCGATGTTCGGGGCATTGAGAAAGTCGTGGCAGTTGGCTATTAATGTGCCGCAGACCCATGCCCTGTAACATTTAATTATGTACTAGGGTCCTCGCCGATTGAGTAATTTGTACGTTGAATTCTTTTGCAAGGTCGTTGATCGTCGGATTGAGGGCGTAGAACTGTTGAAAGGTATGTCCACTTTGATTTGGTTCACGATCACAGGTGGTTGTCGTCGTCAGACAGAGGAAAGCTCTGGATGCATTTTTGAAGTCGGTCGGAATCCTAGAACGCTCTAAGTACTTACGGACAGGCCACAAAAATGAACCTGAGGTCTGAGTGACAGAAAAACGTGACACCTGAGTGACAGTCTTTGCACCATAACCACCAGCACTGAAATATTGACTAGCAATTCACACCGAGACCAGGTGATCGATTCGAGATAAATTATCTATCATGCTGGGCACGTAATCCGTAATCCCCATGCTAGGAATCTACACTACTGTAGTGCATATTCAAGATGATCATACGCGGTTCCGAGCGCAGGTCCGGAGTAAATGATTTCGGGATTTTAGGAAACGTAAGGGCTTGGGCAGTCTTATCTCATCGCTAATCACTCTCCGCTAAACAAGTTTAAAGCAATCGGAACAGAAATTCGTATGGCCGATGCGACTCTACCTCATTCAGCTAACAGAACACGACAAGTTTGGAAATTGTGAACGGGCGTCCTGATCTTCCAACGGCTGAGCACAATTATCACCTCTTACAAGTGAGTGTTGCCATGTATATAAGGGTGTCCAGGATGCCAGAAATTCTCACCGCAGTCTCTTCAGCGATCACAACATTTACAGCCCTACAACGAACCTTCAGCAGGATGACCATCACTTTGTCCACCACCCCTACCATCCATAACCTTCTCCCTCGTCCCAAAGATGTTGGTATCCTTGGAATGGAAGTTTATTTCCCTCGCCGAGTAAGCTCTTCTCTTCGTTCGAAGGTACTCATCTTAGTGACGCGACTTCTCCCCAAATAGTGCATCTCCGAAGCCGACCTAGAAGTATTTGACGGCGTCCCCCAGGGAAAGTACACCGTAGGGCTAGGCCAAGAGTACATGGCTTGGCCAGACGATCGAGAAGATATTAACTCCTTCGCTTTAAATGGTAAACACTGAAGCACCTCTCTATCTATCACGACCTCATTTTTCAATCTCCAGCTGTCGTCGGGTTACTCGAAAAATTCAACGTCGACCCCAAGTCAATCGGCCGCCTCGACGTTGGCACCGAAACCATCATCGACAAATCCAAGTCTGTAAAAACGACGCTTATGGACCTCTTTGCAGAGTCCGGGAACTTTGACATCGAAGGTATTGATTCAAAGAATGCTTGCTATGGCGGTACAGCCGCACTCTTCAACGCTATCAACTGGATCGAATCGAGCTCATGGGATGGGCGGAACGCCATTGTTGTAGCAGGGGATATCGCGGTATACGCTGAGGGTGCCGCTCGCCCTGCTGGTGGTGCTGGCTGTGTTGCTATTCTCATCGGTCCCGACGCACCAGTGGTCTTTGAACGTGAGGTCACATCTTTTCTATATAATACTTTATTCAATAGGTACTTTCACCCAGCGATACACGGAAGCCACATATGCAACACGTACGACTTCTACAAGCCCAACCTCACCTCCGAATACCCTGTGGTGGATGGCCCTGTCTCAGTCGTAACATATATCGCAGCTGTCGACGGCGCTTACACCGCCTTTCGCCAAAAGGCCGCCAAGGCCGCCAAAAGGGCTGCACTTCGTGGCTCCGACTTGACAGACGATGCGTCTTTCTCCCTCCAAAGCGTCGATTATGCCCTTTTCCACAGCCCATACGGCAAGCAAGCCGTCAAAGGCCACGCACGCATGCTTTTCAATGACTTCCTCAATAACCCCAAAGCACCACACTTTGCCAGTATCGCAAACGCCGACTCCTTCCTTACCGCGACGCATGCTGAGTCACTCACGGATAAGAACGTTGAGAAGACATTCATCGCCGCGTCAAAGGCATCGTTCAAGCAAAAGACCGATCCCGGAATGTCCTGCTCACGGCGCCTCGGAAACACCTATACTGGGTCGTTGTACGGCTGCCTCGCCTCATTGCTGTCCAACGTCGAGTCGACACAGCTTCAAGGAAAGCGCGTGAGCCTGTTCTCGTTTGGAAGCGGTTTCGCGTCTAGCTTCTTCACTCTCCGCGTCAAGGGGGATACGTCGCTAATTAGCCAGAAGATGAACCTCCTGGAACGGCTTTCAAAGATGAGTGTGGTTCCTCCCCAGGAATTCATAAAAGCCCTTGCGGTATGTGACCGAGGGTTTATCTTGTACTTCAACGTTCACTCACTTCTTTTTCCTTGGTAGCTCCGAGAGAAGAACCACAATGCGGTGGATTATACGCCTGAAGGTCTCATTGAGAATATTTGGCCAGGGGCTTATTATCTTGATAGCGTCGACTCCAAGTATAGGAGAAAGTATGTTAGGGCTCCCTTTCCTGCTTGAACAGTCACATTCTGTATACCCTAGATTATATTCTCCATAGAACTAATAGACATATTGTTTAAAATTTGAACATTTCAGTCTTCGTTTTCCTTCGTTCAATTCTTTCCATCACTTCAAACCACAACTGCTACCCGACTTAGTCTTCTGCTGAATTGTTTCTGCTACATTAGGCTTGCGTACTGTGATTGACGCCAACCACCGTTTTTTTAGGGGCGTGAAGATATTTTCCCCCAAGGTCACAGTCCCAGTCGTCAGTCTCACAGGACCCAATCGGAATCGGCCGAGTATGACACTAATGGAAAATTGGAGTCGGGGTGCGTTAGTTCGCGCCGGTTAACTTGAAGAAACTGGAGTGTCATCCTACTTTTAGTGGTCTGACGACGAATAGTAGTACTGCGGGGGAAGGTGTTTCGCCTTCTCCGACGGGGGATGTTTGAGGAATATAAAATGTTGTGAGTGTAGTTTATGAGGAGGTTGTATGATTTTTCCGTAGTTGTCGAAGCTTGGTTTCAGAACAAATAAATAGCGCTGAGCAGTTACCAGTGAACCAGGGTTGAACTGGAAAGAAAATGGGGAGTCCAAGAACATTGATGCGGACAAATAAGACCAATCACAACGGAATCAAAATTTCCCCCAATGTCAACGACATCCACCGCGGACTTGCCGTCAGCGACGACTCCTGGCTTCCAATATCCGCCGTAAGCACTCTTCATCAACCACAGATTCACTCTAACCCAACCTCTCCAGGTCATTGGCACAAGTTTGGCCTTTCCCCTCATCACACGTCGTAGACAACACCACGTCAGGCTTCATTCAGCTCTCAACTCAAGTGCGCCTCCTCCGGGAATATCCCGGACGTCAATATCACAGGCTCCAGGGCCCTGGGCTTCCCCCCATCCAACGACGTCACGCGCGTCTGAAAAACAATCCGAGCCAGATTTCTCCTCACCTGGCGTTGGTGAACTTATATCAGCAGTATATCAAGCCGATCTCAGCTCCTCCTTAATGGCGGTCAAGGCTTTTGGGATTGTTACATGTTTGGTGGCCGTTGAGGGCCATAATAGTGACGTGGTGTGTAAAGAGCGCGCTTGGGGTTAAGGACGTATGTGACAATCGTATCTTCTAACTATCAGTCGTCTCACCTCATTAATCCAGGCACAAGAGTTGGCGAAAAGATGCGAATCTCATTCTGGTCCGCGCTACCGAAGAACTTACTGTCAAGCGTCTACCGACCACCCGCAACCGTCGAAGAACGTCATGATGCTTGTGAAGCTGCGCCGTTCGAAGCGGATGATGGTTGGAGGCTGAGAAGAGGCTGAAGAGGGCATGACGTTGAGGGTATAAAGGTGTCGTTGAGGTCACACTGCCATTCATCACCTCGATTACACTCAAAGCTCAGTTTTACGGTCAGGTCTCAGTCAAATGGCCATTCCTCGCTTCTTGATTCTCATCGCTTGCTCTATTGGGGCTGCTCAACTTTCTTGTGCAGCCACTATTCTTGCATCTGTTTTTTCCGGAAGCCCTACGGATTGCCCGACGTCGTTCTCCAAGCCAACTGGGGACGCAGCACCAACTGATATTCCACAGGACGGCTATGCATTCAACATTTCTACGGGACCTTTGGGGTGTCCGCCCTCTTTCCCTACGAGTGGTCTACCAGATGCGGTACGAAAATATTTCATCGAGTGAACACTGGCAGAAAACTTACCTCCTTCTCAGCGACTTTCCGGTTTCCGCCTGTTGAATCTGCTGATGGGTCAGTGCCGACCGATTTACCAGGGGATGCTTTCGACAAATCTTTAACGCCGTCTCAATCTGACATTCCACCAACGTTACGCAATGCCTTTGTCCAACCTGATCTCCCAGAACACGTCGTCCTACCCTTCCGGAGCATCTCCCAATGGCTCACCAACCCGGCTCCCAAGGGGAAACCTAAGATCCCTTTCCCAATTGCCCGACTTCCCTTCGACCAGCGCATCGGATGGCGCGACGCCGACGGATATCCCACAAAATGGAACTATGGCAACTGGATCTGGTAACGCTCCGCTTTCATTCTCTCAAGATTCTTACACAGATTTTTTAATGTCCGACCGCCTTTCCCTCCTCTGCCTTCCCCTCTGGGGGCCCAGCTCCAACTGTCACCGCATAATTTTCATTTCTTCTATACGCAGTAACCATTGGACGATATCGACGTATTTGCGTTCACGGACAAATCATTGTATCTTTACTTCACATACTGTACCTTCGGATGCTCTTGCTTCATTCTTTGTATTATACAGATGTCATACCATGTGTATTAGATCCAGGATTCGGATACCTGTTGTAGCTATTAATGATACAATTCTGTTCTCCAGACGTATTGCGGGTTTTCTGAGTCCTTTCTCGACTCAATTTTCTTCTAGGTTTGACGTACACCCCACATGTTTTCTCATGTGGAACCCTCGCTTCATCTAATAAGTTCGAGATTGATATCTCCTTGACTTGTCGTAGAACGGCACTGGTTTGGGTTGATGACATCGTGGAAAACCAAATTGAAAGGACGAAAAGAATAAAAAGAACAAGAAAATAAAACCACAAAGCCCCCTCAGACCTTCGGGCCTCGCGTTCCTCAAGGAGTGAACGAAGGGAAACTACGAAGCGGCCTAGCCATTATCCTCCAAATGACGGGTGGCAGACAAGGCCACGACCTTTGCTCTCCGTCCAAATGGCGCCACTAAGATTTTGTTTAGTTCAAGGCCGATTTCCTCGGACTAGTTTAGGGTGAGTGGGTCGACGGAAGATTAGGAGATTGAAACCTGAAGAGGTTGATGACCTGCGAAAATGCGTCATTGGTATCTTCGACAAAGTAGAATTCTATTACTGTTAGCGCTTCAGCTGTGCATCGCTTTCATGCGGATCGTTGACGACGATCTGAAGTCTCTTAAACCTGGCTGAGTGGTCTAAGGTGGACGCCAAATTGTGAGACGTATTGCCGTCTTGGGATTTGACATTTCGACCGGTGTAGGATTTCACAAACTGGATCAGATTCTGAAGCAATAAAGTCGAAGACGCCCGCCCAAAATATTGCGCAACTGAGAATGATCACCTGCCAATCGTGGTAGACATGCGAGAGGGTCCTGAGTGCGGGAGATCCGTATGGAGAATGTCAAATTCAGCACTTCAAGAGGAAGTTTAAAGATGGGGGTGGGATGGGGGCCCATGCCAGCGTTTTGAGGTATCTAACTCTTGAGTAGCCATTTTCTTGGACTTGGGTTGGTTGTGGACGAAATGGAATCTGATTTCGAACCAGAAAGCATGGTATGTCACGTGTTAAAAGGCAGAGATGGTCAGATCTCCGCTGTCTATATTCTTTTTTTAAGAACAATCGCAGAAATTAAGCATTTGGGTTACGTGGAATACGTCGCAAGCTTCCGGAGCTCGAAGACGGAGCGCAGTCATACTCGTTCAACCCACTCTCACGTTGAGACATGTTGAAGAAGGAGGTAAGGATGAAGTTCGACCGGTGTGCTCTACCTTCGGGTTCTTCAATGTGCAAAGACTGCATGTTCAGAATGATTCGGCATGTCTACAAAAAAAGCAGCTTCCAGACGAGTCGATGTACAATCAAAAAATAGCTCACCACAACGCTGAAAAACGTATGAGGCCAACTGCGTGGTTATTAGATCGCAGGTACTTGGTCGTTCAATTCGCTGATACATACATGAGAAGTGGCATGCTGGGAATGGCTTTCTTGGTGAGGAACGCATATGGGGTTCCACAGAGTACAATGGCTGAAATATATCGTGAGGTGGCATTGAATAGGTCGTAATTTGATTCACTGACCACAAACCGTAACGAACACACAGGACCCGTCACGTATCACAAGCCGCAACAAGCGTTGGGTAGGGGCATCGCTTAGCTTCTTGAGACACAGATACCACATGCTGACATGTAGAACACAAATTATAACGCTGGGAAAGTCAAGATCAAGGTTGTCAGGTATCATTCAGCCAAGGGGAACGGGGAGGGACAGACGTTAGGTAGATCACTTCGACAGGTGCTTGAACCCAATTACACGCTGCATCGAAAAAAATCTCCTTTGACCCTTGCTTCCCGTGCGCGATGGTGAAAGAGGCTTGGGTCAGGAAAAGAATCATCAAATAAGCGCCGACTCTTTTCGATCGATTATACAAAGCATAAACTGAGCACCTTTGAGCACGCATATACAGAAAAGTTATTAAAGATGCTTACCTCTTAAAATTAAAATGTAATCCAAGATAGCCTGGAGGGAGGCTGAAGAGACGAAGAGGAACGTATGCCATGATCGGCATGCCTGCATCTGCACTGGGGCACGAAAGTTCAAGAAGAGGTACACGTTCACCCTATCGATGATGAATAAGATCAACGAATTGCAAAGAGAAATCGAAGGTATAGCCAACACTTGTGATAATATCCCATAGTAGCGCGCGAACAAATAAGCGCTCTTTACTTGATTAAGCGGTAACCTAGGAGTCGTGTCTGTGAAAAGTGGCCCAGGCAAGTGAACATGGGCACGTACCTCCAGATGTGATGATACTCTTGAGAGCAAGTTAGCAAGTACTCCCAGCACAAAAGAGTCAAGGCGGCCACTGGTCTTGTCAGCTTCAATGGTTAGTCAATCGATGCACCAAACTAACCAGCGGAGTACTGGTGAGCCAGTAAAGTTGATGGGAACTGGGAGAAGGGGTTGTGAAGGCCAAATGGAAAACCTGGGGGTTTGGGCATCGGCGCAAAGGCGTCGACCTAGAGGTCGCTGTCGCGTATGGTGAGAGGGAGTGAGAAGCGACAAGGAGCAAAATCAGGTGCGTTGCTGTATTCTGAACGTCAAACTCAAATCGATTATTAATATTAACGGCGTTCAACGTGCTTACTTAGACTAGCCACCTATAGTAACGCGCAAGGGACGATGTCCCCGGCAAAGGCCGGAAGGGCAGGTTCCTTACGATCGCTATCCACCAGGAAAGGTGCCTGGTAAGAATCTTGTAGATCCCACACAAGGGGAGTTATCAGACGATCTGAAGGTTACCCTAGGGTCTCGCGTGTGACGCGTTGACCATTGAGACCAGCGAAAATACTGTACTTAAGTGAAGCAATGGGCTGCTGACATGTGGAAAACTTCGGTCGTGGTGTTGGTGTCGGCGGCATCGGAGGTAAAGTTTACAGAAAACTCACAGGGATCGCCCAAATTGTCTCGAGCGCTCACAAGCCATCAATTTCGATCGATCATTTCTCGAATCTCGTCTGATGCTCGGCTCGAGGGAGGGATGGACGCGACTCCGACACACGAGGCCCGAGTGGGATTGTTGAATAAGACAGTCGCGTGTCCGAGGAAGCTGCAGATGGAGGATAAGTAAATAAAATAGATGTAGGCGAGGATGTACTCACCGCTCACGAGGTGTAGTATTGGCGGCGCCGTCCTTGATCCACCTGTCTCTCCAGAATGGCAATGTTTTCAAAATAATGTTTCAGACTTTCATTTTACGAGGGTAGTTGAACAAATACATGGTATATACAGAAGAACAGAGAAGCCTATGGAAAAAGGTGGGTCTGACGCACGCTTAGAAACGACGAAGGAAACAAACGAACCACAGAGGTCAATCATCATCCCCAGGCGCCACTTGTCCCCGCCTGTTCCTCTCAGAACCAGAGCGCTTGATATGAACATCCCGATGCTCGACAACCGCCTGCCAACCCTCCCATTCCCTCTTTCCGAGCTCTTCAACGAATGCAACGCTGCGATGCTTGCCAAGCTGACAACAGACTCCAACGACAACCTCATCGTCCTCCTCAGTGTCAACCTGCTTCAATTTCTCCTCGATCACGCCACACGCGTCATCAAAGCGCGTTTGAACATCACTATCAGCAAAGAACCAGTCCCTGAGCGGCTTGTTAAGGCCAGTCTGAGAAGATCGGACGTGTTTGGGAGGGTTGGGAAGAGTTCGGATGTCAAAGACAATTGCAGGAGTTGGGACGATAGGCCCGCGACTGTGCCCGTAGGAAATTAGGCGCAAAATAGGGAGGTCTGAGAAGGATGTGTCGTGGTTGGGATTGGGTATAAGATCGTCATCGGATCCAGAGTCTGTTCCCTCGAGCTCGAGATCGACAGCCGCAGCTTCCTGCGCCACTTGCTGTTCTGAGGGTGACATTCGTCGTCGTGGGGGGAAGGCAGCAGATGTCGCCACTGATTACATCGGCACGCGACCATGTTTGGCAAGGCGGTAATCTCGAAACAATTGCAAAGAATCCAATCAGCTGTCTCTGTGCATGATCCAATTCTTTCGGGGCCCGTGATGGCTCCCAGCCATTATCGAAATGCGCGCCGGAAGAGAATCTGTGAATCACTGAATTCTGCTTTACGCCGGTCCCTATAATGCACGCCTTTAGTCTTTGAAGCACACGGAGTTCAGGTTCGTGAGCGTGAAGGTTGTCGTCGAACCCACGTGTCACGTTCGTGAGAATCTCATTCTCAAGTGGCAAACGTCTGTCAACGTTCCTGAGCTCCCGTTCCTGATTCCAATCCTGTCCTCAGTGTCCTGGTCAAAAAAGTATAATGAAACTCTCTCGCCACCATAGAAACTTTTAACTACGTGGGTGGGTTTCACGTTTCTACGATATCAATACTATAATATGTACTTATAACCAACTTGAACTCTCACCATTTTACGACACAATGCATCTTATTCACTCCAAAGGCACAGGACGCCGTGTGCAACTGAATTCGTAATGAAGGGCAAGCTGTAACGTGAAGTTAAGGAGCCTTCTGGCCGTGACATCCCTGCGTTGTTACCCATTGACTGCATCCTCCAGTTTTCAAAGGCCAGGTTGCTGTGCGATGCCACCCATTCAGCCTCCTTATTAAACAACACATAATCATCCTTGTCGATCTCTGGAACCTCATAACTTTCCGAGAGACGCTGAAAAGGAAACTGCTGATTGAATGTCACTGGTTCAGCTTTTTACGATGGGGAAGAAAAAACATATAGCGGCTCACGGTTTTGCTTCTTCGGAAACCCCCTCCGCGGCCTCCTGACAGCTCACGCGCAAGTTCAGCTATAAATAGTCCTCAACTTGCGCACCGAGAGGGTTCTTTTCCCGCCGCTCCGCCTCGAGTCCACTCAACTTCCTTTCTGATTCCCACGTTGTTTGGGAGCTCCTTCAAATGTTCGCCCGCTGATTCGCTGTGGAGGACTCTTCGCACGACCTGAACTAGGATCCTATTCTCATATTTTGATCTACGCTGTCAATTTCGGGTTGTTGATTGTAAGATTGTCATTGCATTCCTTCTAAATATCCGTCATTGATCCTTTTCTTGCTCACAGCTGCCCCCTCAAATTCGCCCCCTGTATCGAACAACTTGTACTATGGCACTTTTTGCTATTCAGAAGCAGTCCGCTAATCGTGGCAAACACTTGGATAGAATTTATTTGAGCCCGATGATCGCTCCATCGCTGAAACGCAGCCACGAAGGTTCGGATTATCCATGTCCTACCTATCATTGTCTTTATCCGTCGCTGGTTTACAGGGTCTGTCAAAACGCTTGAAATCATTTTCGCCAGTATTTTGCCGGGCGGGTGTCCCTACCGCTTCCTCGTTCTTGATAAAAGGGATCGTCGACTTCTTTTGGTGTATCCTTCACCCTTTTCACGTCTTTCCCCCATCCGGCCCCCCAATGGCTGTCGCTCTTTTCTCCACGCTCGTTACCCTTTTGTTTGGCGCTCAAATCGTTGATGCCGTTGGTCTCAACTCCGTCACCTGTACCACTGGACACGTTACATCGAACAAGGCATGCTGCCGTGAGTCATTACGCCCCTTTCTCTTCGAATACTGACCGGAATGGTCACCAGCACTCTTCCCTATTGTTGATAATATTCAACAGAACCTTCATGGCGGTGGAGCGTGTGGGTTTGGAGTACGAATTTCCCTCATCCACTCTTCTCGTCCTCATCACCCTGCCAGGCGCACACAGCTCTTCGATTGGCCTTCCACGACGCCATTGGATTCTCCATCCATGGTAGGTAATCAGTAACGTTTGAAACGACCTACTAATCATTCCGTGGTCAGGTGGCAAAGGTGGGGGTGCAGACGGATCAATTCTGATCTTCAATACCACCGAATTGGCCTACGGTGATTTATTTTTGGTCCCAACCTGTATATTGACGTCCCCTGATGTTCGTAATGATGATTTCAGAGGCCAACGCGGGGTAACTATCCAATCGCCAATTTTTCATTCTATCACTGACCTCAGTCCAAAGGATCGACGATATCACCTCTGTTCAATGGCCAATTTTCCAAACTACCGGACTGAGTGCCGGAGATTTGTGAGTGAAACTGTTCCAGTATGAGCATAACCTTACCGATTTTTTCTACAGCGTGCACCTTGCCGCCGCGGTTGGCACCGCAAATTGTCCAGGCGCACCCAGACTCCCGTTTATGTTTGGCCGTCCTCATCCCGTGGCACCTGCACCTGACCACACCGTACCGCAACCCACTGGTAACTCCTTGCTATTGACCTCTGTGTCTCGTCCTACTAAAGTTGTCGTATCTAGATAGCGTTGATTCCATGCTTGCTCGCATGGCTGATGCTGGATTTATCCCGGCGGAACTTGTGGCTCTGCTCGCATCTCATAGTGTCGCCAATGTTGTACGTCTTTCGATTTTTTTGTGTAAGAGCAAATTATTGAATTTTTTTTTGTTAGGTCGACATTGACCCAGTACTTCACCCCGTTTTATCTGCACAATTAATTACTCACCCCTTCTTAGACTGTTGCCGGAATACCGTTAGATTCGTGAGTCCTTCCCCAGATGAACTCAGTCTGAGTCCCACTTACGCGTCGAATGATAGAACTTCGGGGACATTGTGAGTATCCGACATCCAATCTTCGACCATTAAATGTTCAAGCATGATCTCGTAATTAGTGACTCCCAGTTATTCCTTGAAGTCCTCCTGAAGGGAACGGTATTCCCAGGGTAGGTGTTTATTTTTGGCTGACATCCGTACAGTTTATAACTCTATATATCACCCCTAGTACCGGCGCCAACACTGGTGAAGTTAAATCTTTTACCACAGCAGAAATGCGTCTCCAAAGTGACTCAGCCATCGCAAACGGTTCGTCCTTTGAGTCTTTCTTGCCAAGTATACGGGCTTCAACCTTCGGGATAGATCACAGAACTGCATGCGAATGGCAATCAATGATTAACAACCAGGCGCGGATGATGCTTAGATTCAAAACTGCCATGGCCAAACTCCAAGTCCTAGGCCAAGACACAAGTAAACTCATTGATTGCTCCGATGTACGTCCTATTTAAAGCATAACATTCAGCAATTAACCTGATCAACAACTCCTATTTCACTCAGGTCGTACCTGTGCCCAAACCCTTCTCTGGTCCAATCAAGTACCCAAGCTCATTCTCTCAAGCTAATATCCAACAGGCGGTATGATATATTCACGATATCCGTGACCCATCATATTTTTCTAACACAACTGTAGTGCACTGAGTTTAAGTTCCCGTCCGTCGGTCACTGAGGGCTGCTTAAAGGTCACGTTTCTGTGCACTAAAAGGATATTTTTTCCACAAACGAACATTTTACAAAGGACTCGTTTCTCTCTTGTAGGTCGTTGCGATATATATACGGACTGGGTTACCTTGTGTGGCATTTATTCTACGATTTGTAGGTTGTTTTGGATTCATGTTGTAAATTTCGGACTTTGGGTTAAATAAGGGTGAAATTGTCTACAGTTAAGGAAATGATTCAGAATCCGATACAGCTGAGTAAAATGGGAAGAACAACGGTCCGCGAACTTGTCCTTGAACTCTCCGCTCAGATTTGGCTTCCGGAATTGAGCCGCGCACAACATCTTTGTATTTTGTGGTCCCAAGCGCCACGGACTTGCCTCGGACCATGGCTTAGGGAATATGCAGGGCTCCTCAAATCAATCGAAGAATGTCTGTTGAAGTCCCTAAAGGACAATGGCACCGCCAGCGTCGAACGCGTCATGGAGTTGTGCAAGGTTCTCACAGTTCTTCACATAACAACACGACATATACGATAATGAATCAAAGTCATGGTTTTCGGAAATTTAAGGGTGGAGGCCAGGCGGAGGTGAAGGCGAGTACGGTTTGAAGGGAACGCTTCTGAGTCCTCCTATGAAGTGCGTTTTCTCACCCGCATATATTTCTGAAATACACTCACCCTACCATCAGGAGAGTTCTTCATAACCTCACACACGTCGATGAGACCCGTTGCGTCCGTCCCTCACTGCTCGCGATCCAGACGGCGGCAGCGGATGGGGTGATGGGAGAAATAAAGCGAGGATGAGCGAGAGTGGTGGGATGAACAAGGGCTGTCAATGATTGCAGAGAAGACTCAAAAAAGGTTAGTTGATAATGATTACGTTTCTTTCCTACGCATATACTTACTCGTTTCAATCACCCACTTTCCTAGCCACCCAGATTCCACGGCGTCCATTTTCACAGCCCCCAACAATCTCAACGACGAAGCCGCGCTCGGGTTCGTCGGTCGAGGGATGACGCTGGGCTATATGCTATGCCCTGGCGTAGAACCATTGGTGAAGGTGACGGCGAGTTTTCAAAACGTGTCAAATTTAGTTTCTAGTCAGCTCAATTTCGAACGTCAGCTTGCCCACCGCCTACGAGATTCCTCGGCAACTGAGCTGGGAGCACGATGATTCATGAATCGGCGGACAATCTCTACCGCCGGTCGCACTGTTCAAGCGTTCATGAGGCAAGACCAAGTTCGTTGCTTTCGGCTGATGGATCACCTCTTGATTCAACTTTCGCAGGTCCTACAATCAAAGTATTAACCCTCCTGCGGTTGATTGAAAAATTTCTATGTCCTTATTGGTTGAAGTACGTGCGTCACAATGCCCTGATTATGGCGCCATAATACGATGCTCAACGCGGGGGCATAGCTCAGCTGGGAGAGCAGCAGACTGAAGTCTGTTATCGAACTTATTCTGAAGGTCCCGCGTTCGATCCGCGGTGCCCCCATCTTCCATCCCACCAATGATGATTTTCATACTTTTGAGCAACCAATTCTCACCCGAGTTGTAAAGGAATCTCGCTCAGTCGGACCAAGGAATACATTTCCTGGGATTGCGCCACTGATCTATGATTCTCATCGTTGCTCCTTTTTAGTACGCATCTCTGAAATTGCTGGTCACCATCATCGTCTCCCTAGGCCTGGCATGGTTTCATAGATCCGCCCTCGGGATTAAAACCAGGTTCTCTGTCCCCCCTAGATGAACGGCGAGAAGGTATGTTGTGCGCCCATAGAACACTTGAAACATGACATGCGAGGCCCATGCACGAATATACTGTGAAACGCGTCAAAGTGAGACGACAGATTTCTCTCTTCCACAACAACCCTGCCCGTCCAACGTGAATCGATCGCGTTTTCTTGACTCGGTCAGATATCTTCTCTACGTCATAAAGCCAGAAGTCGTCGTCGTCCATGAGCATGCTGACACCATATTTCAGTCTTTGATTTCGGTTTCTACCCGCCCCACTGGTTATCGACTTACTGGATTGTACAAGAATTTGGGAAAGTGATGAACGTGCTGCGCCATTCAGAATCCGCCTTGGCACATCTCTCGGACCTTCACGAACATGAGCAGCGTCAACTTCTTGGGCTGCTATTAATTATAGCCGGGGACGGCTTTGGGCAGGGTTAGGAACGGTGATCATGACGTCGTATTTGTTCGCTTTGAAACCACTTCGTCGATTGTATTCGGTGTCAACTGGGGAAAGAAATGCGCTCCTGAGGCTAATGACTCTGTTCAGTTGAGCCTTGATCATCAGTGACAACTTGGCAGTGAACTTGCCGCGTTTTTATTTGGTTGCGTCTTGCTTTCACTTGAATCAATTTCTGCGGAAAGGGACTTTAAATTTTCAAGTTACGCGCTTGGAAACCGAGTAATGTTGGAACTATGTGTATGAGAGGAGTATGACTTAGTATCCGCATCAGCCGGGTACACACTCCGGCCTACCCTGCAGCCCATCTGAGTCTTTGCGGCGAGCAGCAATGAGCTGATGCACCAGTGACCAGTCGAATAGGGTGCGTGAAGAATACCCCGTGTTGTAGGAGTGTGGGAATAAATGACAGCTAAACTCATATCGATAGACCCACTTTGCAAATACAGTGCACAGGGTCTTTGTTTACTGATGTGGCCCATCCAAATAGAACCTGGCGCAACGATTGGCTCGCGAACATCGGCAGTCCAGTTCCGACCGGTGCCAAACCTTTTTAGGTGATTTTTGATGGCAAACGAGCAAAAGTGCCTGAGCGCTGGATTCACAAACTGGGTCTATCGATAAGAGTTTAGCTGGAAACAAGAGTATTCGAGACCAACCATGAACAAAAATGAGGGGCGAATAGGTCAACTTGCAGGCACTAATTGACGAGGCACCCTTGATGAGTCATTCATAGGAATCTGGAACGACGGGAGCCAATACATATGGAGAGCAAGGTGGGGCACATTGACAAGCCCGGATATCCCCATGCGTCAAGGCTGATTGTAGTTCAAGTTCAAACGTTTGCATGTGAGGGGGTGGTGCTTGCGTTTCAAGGCGGGATAGCTCAGACCATCAAGTGAGAAGGGGTTGAATTACGACGTTGTGTATAGATAGATTAGCGTTCTATAGGATATATTAAGCAAACCTACGTGATTCAGTGACGCGTCATCGGCGAGAATCAAGCCAAACGCACTTAAGACATCCACAACCCTCGTAAAAAGAATCAAGTCCACCTGTACCAACCCAGGGTGTCACGAAGTCTTCTTAAACGTTTGAACGACGGGTGGCGGAGGTGGCTCCTTCAAGGGGTTCTCCTCGCGTGCTTGTTGCAAGAGCTTATCCAGGCCTTTCTCCTTCACGGCTCGCTGACCCTACTAATCAGCGCATCGGTCACCCACATACGCTCAAGAACGCACCTGAATGCACTCCCTGTACTGCTGCCACACCTTCCCGCACTTTGCCTCGAATTCATCAGCTTTTTGTTTGGAGTACGCTGCGCGCTCCGATGATGAGGCTGCAACTGCAGGTTCCAAGTAGCCTTCAAACCAGGCGTTGAAGCACGTATCGTACTTCTCCTTGAGGGGCGTGCATTCTGCGGAGAGGCTGTTCGCCATGGCGCACGATGGTTGACGGAAACAAGCTGAGTTAGTCAGCAATTGATCCCAATTGTCGCGAATTGGAACATTGATGATACTTGCCCGTGGTATCGGCCCAACCTGCAAGAATGCCCAGCGAATCGTGAGTTCATCTTTCTTCCGCAGTTTGGATGTCGTTGAGAAACCCGCCTCAAAAAGTAAACAACAAGGAACCGAGCGGCCTTCCATCCCCGTTGCATTTCTGCCGGATCACTTTTTTCCTGTGACTTTTCCCCCTCGGTTCTTATATCTAGTTTTACCATCTCATGTAGTACCCTTCACCAATGAGCCGCAGCACAAAATTTTGGAGGTACTACACCGTTGTGCGATGTCGCGGATCGAGAACCAAAAAAAATCGGCAACCCTTTGGAAGCGCAGCAGGACTTGGAGTAACGCTAGTAGCTTAATGCTTACCGTATAAAAAGGTCGTCTGATTTCACATCCATTCATCAGTTGAAACAATTACTCATCTCAAAGACACAGTAAAATGACCAGTACCCGCTTCTTCACTATCATCGCCTTGGCTTTTGGCGCTGCTCAACTTGCCCAAGCTGCTGCTATACCTGCAAATAACCTTTCCGGCAGCCCTATGAACTACCCATCTTCGTTCTCCTCATCTGGAGATTTACCAGCACCAACCGATTTTCCGCAAGACGGGAATCCGCCTAACGCTACTCTCGGTTACATGCCGTCTTTCTCCCATATGCCACACTCGGTACGAAATATTCAAGAATTGACTGAAAACCCGTCTCATCTCCATTTCCAGCGCCCTTCCGATTTCCCTGGCGATAGTCCAGCATCAACTGATCTCCCGAAGCACAAATTCTCCCCCTCGTACTCCCAATCTGACAATCCGCCAGCCGTGCGCAAATTTCATGCAGACATTTAAAGGTGTTTTCTTACCTAAAGCTTTAGGACGCATCGGCTTTCCCATCTGGAGCCCCTACCAATGGATCAGCACCAACCCACCTCTCACACGATTCAAAATCTCACGAGGGACACGAAGGACACCCAGACACCTTCTCCCACCACCACGACTTTCCGACGAACGCGACCGATGCGCCAACACCGACGGATATGCCCCAGAATGGGACGATGCCAACTGGATCAGATAACCCCCAACAGACACTTTCTGAGAGTGGCATTCCATCAGCGGTAAGTGCCAAGTTGGATCTTGTTCGCCATGATATTTACTAACTCTGTTTTCATCAGTGCCCTTCTTATTTGCCGAATTCCGCAGTACCCAGTGGCAGTCCAGCACCCACCGATTTACCGAACAACATGACTGCATACAATTCTTCGGCTGGACCGATCCCACAAGGGGTAAGGGGAGACTTTCCCATTTCTGAAAAAATTCTCACTTGTATCTTTAGTGCCCGACCACCTTGCCTTCCTCTGCCTTGCCCTCAGATGGTCCAGCGCCGACTGACGCTACCTGATTGTTTTTCTAACGGATCATGAAATAACGCGTGAATTTTACTCTGGACATTATGGACAGGTTGATTGAATCGACAAATTGTACACAGTATCGGTGTCCTGTAATTTTATTCTCGGACGCTATCGAATTTTGCTATTTTCTCTGTAACAAGCAGAACTTTAATTGTTAAAAACGTATACTCTCTCGATGATTACATAGACAATGATGCTCATTTCTTCATTCTTGCTTTTCTGTTGCAGCTCTTTCGCGTACTGAGTGTCCAAAGCAGATTTGATACCGCCACCGACGCAAAACACGCTCAATCATCGCTCGAGACCATCACGAAGCTTTTAAAAAACAATGCAGATAGCTTACCTGTGAGTTCAGCCCTTCGCGCAAACGTTTGGATGTCTCGGTCTGCATCCGTTCACAATTCGGATGTTGAGGGCCGAAAGCATGTAACCGCCAAAGCATATATAATGATGTCATATCTGTTCATAAACTTGGGTATGTGGGTCCTTGCTTCGCATAGCAATACCCTGGTTTTATTTTTCTGTTGTTTTTATTCCTTTTTTTTCAAATTGGTTTTCCATGAAGTCATCAACCCAACCCAGTGCCCGCGCCGAGATCTATCTCGAACTTATCAAATAAACCAAGGGTTCCATTCGCGAAAATATGTGGGGTGTACGTCAAATCTAGGAGAAGAAAATTGAGTTGAGAGAGCTCCTCGACGTTGTGCGTAGGGTGAGTCTTCCTTTTGGAATACCCGAAATACGCCTGGAGAACAGAATTGTATCATTGGTAGCTACAACAGATATCCAAATTCTGGATCTAATACATATGGTATGACATCTGTATAGTATACAAAAAATGAAGCAAGAGCGTCCGAAGGTACAGCATGTGAAGTAAAGATACAATGATTCGTCCGTGGACACAAATACGTCGATATCGTCCGATGTGCGTCTATAATGTCCAAGGGTTACTGTGTATAGAAGAAATGGAAATTATGCGGTATCAGTTGGAGCCGGGCCCCCGGAGGGCAAGGCAGAGGAGGGGAAGGCGGTCGGACACTAAAAAATCTGTGTAAGAATCATTTTCAGAGAATAAAACCTTCTTTACCTCTTGTCGAAGCGACCCGGAAGAAAAGCCGTAGGCTGGTAAGTCACTGGGTACCGCGCCATCACTGGAGGGCAAGTAAGATGGGCACTAAAAATAGAGTTGAGAAGCATCAAATTTTACAAAGGTATGCCTGCATACCGCTGATGGAGTACCACCTTGAGAGAATGAAGGCCGGGCGTTACCAGATCCAGTTGGCATAGTTTCATTTTGTGGGATATCCGTTGGCGTCGCGCCATCCGATGCGCTGGTCGAAGGGAAGTTGGGCAATTGGGAAAGGGATCCTAGGTTTCCCCTTGGGAGCTGGGTTGAGGCTGACCCATCGGGAGATGCTCCAGAAGGGTAAGACGACGTGTTCTTGGAGATCAGGTAAGCAAGTGTCAGTTGGGCAAAGGCTTTGCGTACTGTTGGTGGATTGTCAGATTGAGAGGGCGCTAAGGATTTGTCGGAAGCATCCCCTGGTATGTCAGTCGGCGCTAACCCATCAGCGGATTCAACAGGCGGGAAACCGGAAGGTCGCTGAGAAGGAGGTAAGTTTTCTGTTCACTCGGTTAAAGATTCTCGTACGGCATCTGGTAAACCACTCGCAGAGAAAGAGGGCGGACACCTCAAAGGTCCCGCAGAAATGTTGAACGCATTGCCGTCCTGTGAAATATCAGTTGGTGTTGGCGCGTCCCCTGATGGCTTGGAGAACGTCATCGGGCAATCCGTAGAACTTCCGGAAAAGACAGGTGTAGGAATAACAGCTGCGCAAGCAAGTTGAGCAGCGCCAATAGAGAAAGCGATGAGATGGAAGAAGCGAGTGATGGCCATTTGACTGAGATTTAGCTGTAAAACTAAGCTTTGAGTGTAATTGAGGTGATGAACGGCAGACTGACCTCAACGCACCTTTATACCCTCAATGTCGTACCCAGCACCGCATGAAAATTGTACTGCGGAAGGACATTTTTTCTTTTTTCACGGTGCGCGATGTCGCACAACGGTATGGTACCTCCCCACCTTTTTACTGCGGCTTGGCTTGTTGGCTGTAAACACAGCGATCAAAATAGACGTAGGAACGAACAGCAAAGAAAGACAACAGGAAATATGATCCGGGTTCGGGAATGCGAGACCGTGGGGGCGCGGGAGGGCTCTTTGACACTCCTTGGCGTTTGCCGTTCATCGGACTTGGGTCTAAATAGAGTAACGCGCCAGCTGCGGAAGGAGAAACACTCGGGGTTCATCAGCTGCTCTGTTATGTCCCTTTGAAGTAGTTGTAGCCTCATCAACCACTCCAGAAAATGGAGACGAACAAGTTGAAATTTCAAGCTTCAAGGATCAGTCTCGCAAACGGTCAGTCACGTAATCGTAAAAATTGTTCCTGCACATAACCTCGGATTAGAATAGAAATCAACACATTAGGATAGCCAACCACAAGCCTACGAACCTCTAACAGCTTTCTCATCCATCTCCCTCTGCCGTCGAACTCTTTCCAACCTCGCCTCCGCCTCAGCTTCTCGCATAGCAGTCCGTGCCCACAACGGAAACCCACCCTCATCATATGCCCTCTTCAGCCTCTTCTCAGCCTCCACCCACTTCCAACCCTCGTCCGCATCGAACGGTGCAGCCTCATAAGCATCATGACGTTCTTTGTCAGTTGCTGGCGGTCGGTAGACGCTTGACAATAAGTTTTTCGGTAGCGCGGACCAGAATGACATTCGCATCTTTTCGCCAAACTCTTGTGCCTGCATTAGTGAGGTGAGAAGACTGATAGCTAGAAGATATGATCGTCACATACGTCCTTAACCCCAAGCGCGCTCTTTACACTCCACGTAACTGTTACGGCCCCAACGGTCACTAAACATGTAGCAATCCCAAAAGCCTTGATACCAATTAAGGAGGAGCTGAGATCGGCTTTAGATACCGCTGATATGAGTTCACCAACGCCAGGCGAGGAGAACTCTGACTCGAATTGTTTTTCAGACGTGCGTGACGTCGTTGGATGGGGGGAAGCATGGGGCCCTGAAGGTCGCAATATTGACGTCCGGGACATTCGCGGAGGAGGTGCACTTGAGTTGAGAGCTGAGTGAAGCCCTGCACGGCGTTGCCTACGAAGCATGACGAGGGGAATGGCCACTGCCAAACTTGTGCCGATGACCTGGAGAGGTTGGGTTAGAGTCAATCACTGGTTCATGAAGAGAGCTTACGACGGATGTTGGAAGCCGTATAGATACTTTCTTAAAGCTCGTCGCCGACGACGACGATGAGTGCGCCGTTGATGTCGTTGTCGACATTGTGGAAATTTTGATTCCGTTCTAATTGAACGAAGGAAAATGAAGGCTGAAATGGTGGAATCTTAAACATCCATGGGGTCTGGACGTTAGAGTACTTGAAGAAAGAACGGCGGTGCGTTACGGTCGGTGGTTGACAGTTTGGATGGAGGAGGTATTGTTGATAAGATTAGATAATACACATATCACGTTTTTCTGTCGGTGCGCACGAGCCAACGCAGAGTCGTTCTCAAATGACACATGACCCGATACGTATATACCCTTAACGCATGCATACACCACTCTAATCCATATCTAGCAACGACTGGAACGAATGACGACCGCATACTTCGAAATCGTTGCAGACCAGTCCTAGATTTTGCCCCTCCTGGTTGCCCAATCCGAATTGAGGCCCTTTTTTGGGATGCATAATGTGGCCTTACGTCTTGCGATTAGGTTTAGCACATGTTCTTCTAGTTCAACCTCATCCGCTTACTTGTTTCGTTCTCAACCTCCTCTTTCCTACATCGCAAAGGCCCCATTCAAGCTTGTCTGCTTAGACATCAGGGTAAAACGTCCTGTGCCGTCTCCATCACTCCATACCTGACAACAGTCTCTTTCGACCTTTCAGGAGCGCAATATTACCACCCGCGCTCTCAACATACATAGTAACGTGCTGGGCCAAATGCCTCCATTTCGGCACTGATCTGTCAGTCACCGTCAGGCCATTCTTAGACTAGGTCGCAAGAACATCTAGCTGCGGAGTCCGAAGACGAAGCATTTCGTTCAATCATCTCGTCCTGTGACTCCGCCCTCGCACTCCCTGATATGTCGTTGTCTGCTCGTCACTCGGTCTCAATGGCTGGAGAGATTTTGTAATGACGAGATAATTCACGGGAAGAGCTAACGATTGGCTAGCTACTAAATAGTCTAGCTCAAAAAACCCAACGCGCCCCTACAAACTGCCACAAACACAGATTCATGTATGGGGTTTCGTGCCTCTGGTTCTTTTTGCTCCTCCTCGCGTCACAATGTTCAATTTTTCAACGGCAACCATTACCTCCTAGCAACACACGGCGGGTATTGCTTTCCAAAAAGTCAAGTTATGGTGAGTATTGCGTCCCAAATATGTCTGTCGTGGAAGAAATCGTTCGGCATGATGTACAGAAACAGGACATGTGCGTGATCTCAACAAAAAGAAGTCGAACCCAAGGATCTCCCGACATAGGCCGCTCCGATATTTGACTTCGATGCTTACGGTTACGGCACCCTCATTAACGCAGGTAAGTACTCACATCTATAAATGCAAACGCTGACGTGAGGGTCAGTTATTTCTGGTAGGTGGATTATTCTTGGTGTACATCTATTCTTGTCCGCCTAATCTTGGTGATCTATTTAAAGAAAGTACTCGCACGATCGGAGGTAACCGTTAACGCAAGAAGTTCGGAGGGGTATTCTTTTACGGCCGCGATACTTCAATGTGAGTACTGACACGTTCTAACAAAGAAGTTTGAGACGAGAAACTCAACTTTCCGATTTGGTTCTGCGACTTAGGGCTCTCAGACAACATGTCGTCCGCCGATGTTAAATGGAAAAACACGACATTTGCGTGATCTCGACAATAATAGTTCGAGAAAATGACCACTCCCACATCGGCCACTGGGAGTTTGATTTTACTGTTGTGGAGTCCTCTTCTTGATGTTGGTAAGAGCCCACATCATCGAAGGCAAACGCTTACGCGGTGGATTCAATTATTTTTGGTATTTCCATCTTTTCCTATCACCAGACTTAACTGTTGCGGTGTCCCGTTCAGCGTCATGACCCACGCCATCGAAAGTCTACACGAGAAGTTAGGTTATTTCTGGTATGATACACCTATTTTTATTTTCCTTCTCGTTGCATGACCTCAGCTCCCATTAGAACAGTATGAGTTTCTCCACGTAAAGGTTCCAAATGCCTTCAACTCTCATGGTCTTTCTTCGGTCTGCGGCATGACGTTTGCGCAGTCGAATGGCACACAAGAATTATTCTTTTTTATAGGTGCTGGAATTTGTATAAAAAGGATCCTCAACGGCTCATCTTCCTCCAACTCAGTTCTTCACTCGAGCTCTCATTCAATTGAAACATGGCTATCTCTCGCTTCTACGTCCTCATCGCCTTTGCTCTCTGCGCCGCTCAACTCGCCAGCGCAGGCGTTGTACCTGAGGCTCGGCATGTCGCCGCCAGAGCACCCTCTTACGCTGTAAATGAAGTCCGCGAAGCGGTAAGGAGTATGCTGATCAAAATTATAAAAAACCTCTAATCCTCCATTCTAGAATGTCGATCACAAGCATAAGAAACATGGAAAACATGCCAGAGCTGACGAGCTAGAGGACGCCGACCTTGCCGACGAGCATAAGAAGCACCATAAGCACCATGGCAGAGACGACGCCCAGGTTGACCACAAGAAGCACCATAAGCACCATGGCAGAGACGATGCCGAGGTTGAGCACAAGAAACACCATAAGCACCATGGCAGAGACGATACCGAGGTTGAGCACAAGAAGCACCATAAGCATCATGGCAGAGACGATGCCGAGGTTGAGCACAAGAAGCACCACAAGCATCACGGCAGAGACGACGCCGAAGTTGACCACAAGAAACACCATAAGCATCATGGCAGAGACGATGCTGAGGTTGAGCACAAGAAGCACCACAAACATCATGGCAGAGACGACGCCCAGGCTGACCACAAGCACAAGAAGCACGACAAGGATCACAAGAAGCCGTGAGTTTCTTTTTCGTTTCTCTTTTTGCTTTATTTCTGAGGTCTTACTCGGCATCCGCTTTTAGGCATAACTAGTGAATCCTCTGGGATGGGTTTCCGAAGGACATCATTCGACCAAAGTGTTTTGAATTTTTTGTTGCGGACAATTGCCAGAGATTTTACAGATTTTACAATGCATGTTTGACACGGCTCCGAAAGCTTGAAGCTTAGATAGTCGAAAGTTTTGGACTTGATTATGAGTAACAGGCTGCTTACTTTTAATCAGATTTGTGTGTTGTGGATGCGCTCCTCATCTCGACTTTAGTGAGGCGTGCATATTTATCACTCACGAGCGCGTTCCTTATTTTACAGCGGGTACGCAAAACATGTCAAGTAAGGGGGTTATATCGTTAGGATAGTGTCATAAATCGAGCTACGGGTGCGAGACCAAAGATGTGACATGTGGCGCTCCAAGTTGTAATAATCAAACACCAATGCCGTACACGCCCTCGTCGAAATCGGGACACGGGGTGGCTTCAGCTCCCTTCCGTGTGTGGGCCAAGTTCAGAAGATGAACGGCAGACTCGCCGCAGATTTGTTACGTTGTCGAGAACACTTGGTACGTTGTTATCCTATGCTACCCTGCGTCGTGTTTGACCCTTCTTTGCCAGTAACTATGTGACTCACTGTAAACGGGAAAAATCGCCTGCTCGGAGCGACAGCCGAGAAACCCTGGGCGAGGGCTACTCGTTGAGAATATTACCCTTGAAAAAGATTTGACAATCGATTGCTGTTCAGAGAGCTCTTGTACATAGTTATTGGTTTAAACAAGTGCATTGGACAGCACTTCAAACTTACAACGATAGTATCTAACGCATACTGAACGTTAAATCTACGTTCCGTCAATCCCTATCTACATGCGTATCTCAACAAATTTCTCCTTGAATTTCCACGCCAAGGTCGCTGAATATTTGCGCGTTCCTCGAGGATACTGAGCAATACTGAAGCCAGATATATTTGATGGGCGATCCCGCACTTATGCGCATACGAAGCAAAGTGCAGAGGTCGGAGAAACTATTGTTTCCGTCTTTAACAAGCGTCCTGTCAAAAATGATGTTTCGTAGGTTTGGTAGCGAGAGAGCACCCCCGGAAGAGCTGGAAATATGACTGGCGATCACTGAGGGAGATGGATGCACGAGCGTCTCAATTCCAGTAGCCCTTGTGAGATGGTGGAGGACAACCGAGTTGATCTTTTCACACGGAAGCGAGATGCATTTGACTGCGATGAGGGTATGATCCAGTGCTGTCAAAATGGGCTCAAGGTACGACAACCAAGTTGTCCCTCCCGCAGATAGACTTCTGTCGTGGAACGTTAACTCTTTCGACAACCGCTCTTCTCTCCATGGCCCCCGTATCTCCGATTCATCCCGGATCTATCTATATTGGTGCCATTAATGAGTGCGGTTCCGCCATTCAGGTCGAAATTTCGGGTACCTGGAGATTCAATCAAAATAAGACCATTCTCAAATTTTCAGATCACCTCCTTAAGATTTGCATCCAAGATCTA